>NKYR01000061.1:0-10599 GCA_003184365.1 Evernia prunastri
ATGGATAATACACCTATCCATGGATGATTATGTTATTCATGGTAGTGTATCATACATCTCATGGGCAAAAATTCCACCACTACCACATGGTATCCATGGATANGAGATCGTAGATAGAGATGAGCAGCCGGCTTCGTAGCCTTTGCGTGCAGGCGTGCAAAAAGACTGAGGTTTTTCTGAATAAGCTTGCACAATAGAGTTTGTGGCGACTGTAAGTTGTGTACGGTACGCGTGGTGTAGGTTGTTCACAGCCCGCTATTTATCCCCCGTCGATATATTCTGATCACTTTTGCCTACACGGCTTAAAAGCGGTAGGAGTAGAGAGGAACTACTGTTGTCGATATCGGTTCGCGTTTGCGCCGGAACAACTAAGATTGTCCAATGCAGATGTGCTGCCCTTACGTTCATCGTGTACGGTGCTCACTTTTCTTTTGCATACTTATCTCCCTTCATGACTGCAACACTTCATCGCGGCCGGTAAGAACACATCCAGGGGGATGAGAATGGGTGGCAAAGAGCTAAATCTTATCAGAGGCCTTCAACACTCTCTCGGTAGTCGGTTGTCCCGTCATCAACATCCCAGGCAAGTGGCGGACGACGAGCTCTTGAAAGCATGAAAGCCGTGGAAATACAAGGACCCTTTCAGCTCCCTAGTCAACATGATCGTTGACGTTAAGAGGAGCTTTCTGAATGCCGAATATGTTGCATCCCATTCATGGAATAATTTTACCCATGGATAGAATATCTCATCCATGGATGATTATGTTATTCATGGTAGTGTATCATACATCTCATGGGCAAAAATTCCACCACTACCACATGGTATCCATGGACGATATATCTCATCCATGGATATTATGCTTGGGCTTTCACAATACAGTCATCGACTATCAATGCAGTCACCTAAGCCTTAATGCAGTCATGCAGTCATCATTTGAAGCTATACGAACTTTTTCTGCAGCCACCTAAACAGTTACATTTCACAATATCTTCTTCAAATCGATTTGTAACCGAGATCGAGATATTTCGCTTGTTACTACTATCAAAGAAGAAGTTCTTCGAGTTTTATTTGACATCGAGAACGATTCTCGTATTCTTCTTGTTGCCGAGAATAAGAGTTCTTATTTATATATAAATATCTGACTAACGAATCATGATAATATCTCAGACTGTTCAAATATCTCAACAATGATTATGAGATCTTAACGTGATTATGTACGAGATCAGGATAAGAATAAGAACAAAGATAAGCGGAAGAATAAGCGACAGCGACGGAACTTCATCGGAAGATGAGCTGTCAGCAATGACAATGATATGACTGATAATATTATGAAGAGTGGTGGTAAGAAGGAGCAGAAGAAGTAGTAGACTTAGTAGCATTCATGGATAATTCAACTTATCCATGGATACCATGTGATAGTGGTGGAATTTTTGCCCATGAGATATATGATACACTACCATGAATAACATAATCATCCATGGATAACCGTATTATCCATGGATGACGATAATCCACCAATAGTATGCAACAAATAGACGGGACGGCAGCTGCTACAGCTGCGAAGTGTTTATGCCAGACGTGTCAAACCCGGGACTGGAACGCGTTCGAAATGGCAGCGCCACTGATAGATCCGTCGTTTTCTACTGTGTCTGATAACAATCCAAGCTTAGTCGTGCCGTCGGGCGCAGGGTTGGAAAGGGGGGAAAGGGAAGCAATTGCCGTCGGTTCCATTGAGACAATATCGATTATTTTGCACCTTGCCTGCTTATAACGCGAGCTGCGAGTGAAACGGGGTATTCAAACTAACGTCAGCAACACCACACTGCGATTTAGATATTCGTGTATCCCTTAAAATGCGCTAAAACAGACTCTACAGTAATAACACTACAAGATGTGCGAAGAAGTCGACTGGTACCAGAGAGAGAAATGATTGGTGCAACAGCCGAGCCTATTAAGTACCCGTCGAGCCCGTATCGAAGGAGGCATAGGTTATTGCCAAAGGGTCACATAAAGGGATCGAGTGTCAAAATATCAGGTACATGAAGAGTGATGTGTAGGTTGCTTGAATTATTCTGTCTCAGAACTCTCCTGGGGCATGTCTTTAACCACATAGAAATCTGGTGTTATAGCCGACATGCGCAAAAGTCATAGCCGAAAAAAGGCTGGAAACCCAAATTCTGACATCGAGTAGGTAGCCTTGCAATTCAATGAGGTCTTACGAGTAAGTTTTCGGGTGAACATCGGAAATCTCCCCGCCAGAGTCACAATGAGAATTCAGATTTGACACATCTTTTGGCCGGTCACACCCTTGCCTCAACACCTCGCTTGGCCATCTTGGCTATGACTTCTCGTAGCAATCAGATACCTGAGATCCGCATCACCTCGACCAACTCAATGGATGCCACAGTTCGATATCTCACTTATTCGCGGGGTGACCTCTGCGACCGCACCATCGATACCGAATACCTTCAGCATGACTGCCCCCTCGATCAAAATTCATCAAAGACGCCCTCAGTCTCCCACATGCAACAAGCGACTGCCTCTCTTGGGCGCTTCGACGAGATACCTCTCGAGACCACACAAAACATCCTCTCGTATCTCGATCTTGGCAGCTTGACACTTCTTCGGTCTATCAGTAAACGTATGAACATCATAGTTGACTCTCTTCCCATCTACGGAAAAGTTGTCACTCATGCTCCCGATGCCCTACGCGCTTTACTCAGCACTGGCTCAGCAAAGCACTTCACCGCACTCCATCTCTACAATGCTCTCCGAGCTCAAGACTGCTTCTCGTGTGGCCGTTTTGGTGCCTTTTTGTACCTGCTACTCTGCCGTCGCTGCTGTTGGAAATGCCTCACCACTTCTAAGGATCTTCTGCCCATGTCTCAAGCAGCGGTGAAACTTCTGTTCCGCTTCAGTGAACGGACCATGGCCAGAGTACCATCGATGTTGAACATACCCGGATCTTATAGTCCGAAGCACAAACAGTTCCCAGAAATAATATCAAAGGGAGGTGGAAAGCGCGTCGCCCTGGTAGCATATGGAGCGGCAAGAAGAGCATGCGCGAAAAAGAATGGCCGGAAACCCTCGACCGAGGAATACGAAAAGTTGAAGCTGGAAACGAGGATCGCGCTCCGTGGCCCATCAAATCAAGACTTCATGCGAGAAATGGACTGCAAGAACCATGATCCTGCCGGGTACAAAGCAGGCTACGGACTCGAGCCCGAACGCTTCATGGCCGCGGTCCGCATTCCCACGTTGATCCGAGGGACCGATGCTGTCGAATGGGGTGTTTCTTGCCTTGCTTGCTTAGACCGGTCTAGGGATGGGGATGAAGAGAGATTCTGGAACGAGCAGTACACCACTGAGGGTATGGTGAAACACCTGGAGGAATGTGAATTGGCGATGTTTCTATGGCTCAATGATCGTATTGGAGAATTGAAAAAGCTTTGATAGAAGCTCTCTCGATCACTAGAAGTATTGCTAAACGATAGGAATATCGTGATGGAGTAGGCCATCAAATCGAGCAAGTAATGCATGCAAAACCCTTACAGAATGATCTTTTCTCAATACCTCGCTTGATGTCTTGACATATTCCACCATATAGGATTCATGGCGATGAGGTGACGCTGTGGAAAGGGGATCGTGCCGACTTTTGCGCCGCAGTGGTGGTGGGAGAGGGCCGGGCTGGGTGTGGCCAGGGACAAGCTTTGTTATACTGGATGGATGGTTGTGGAGGATGCGAGGGTGGTGGTACCGCTGTTCGATCGACTGATTCAAGCACGTCATGTCTTATGTTCGAAGGGAGCTCGGGCCAATGAGTTCATGAGCAACCCTGTTCCTGCCACACTCCTTGACTTGCCCTATTCCTCTTCTTCTGCCAAAACGTGACTTTTGACCGTAACATCCCGCTTGCAAACTGACAAAGCCTAAAGATGGTAAACAGGAAGGTGTGGAAACACATGACACTTCGCTAGCTCGTGCAAGCAATTCTCCTCGCTCAGCGCTTACTTACAGTTAGCTTGCCTCGTGCAATATTTACTCATCAGCCTCTGCTGGTGGCCAATATGGCAGCGTGAATACCGTTTGCCACGGAAGCAGCATCAGAGATGGAAATGGAAGTAGCTGTGAGGTTTGGTACCCACCCGTACTACTAGACGAGATAAAACGATTGACGGCTTTGATATCAGACTGGGATCTGAACACCGAAGTGGATATGGCGGAGCAGGCAGAACACATGCCCGACGTGTCAACCTCTGCATATTCTGATGCTTCACGGTAATCTATGCAAGAGGTATGAAATTATCGCTACATCGAAATGACCATGCGCGAAAGGCCAACGCTGATCCAACAACTGTAGATCCTGATTAGAACTAATGGCGTTCGATGCATCGCGACTTCTTCATCGCCCGGGGCGTGATGTCCCGCGTCTCCGATCCTTTCTCAGTTACCCGTCAGGAACGACTCAGCCGAGGAGCACCATGAGTTGCAGGAATCACGAGGCCTAAGGTCGCTGGAATGACAGACGTGTCTGATGCACATGTCAGGGCAGCATGGGGAGCTCGTAGGACTCACGTAGTTTAAAACAAGAGTGGTCTGGTAAAGATCACACAACCCGCCAACCCGCCTAGACCGGGGTCTTCAAACCTCAAATCGACCAGATCCTCCTCTCAGTCAGTCATGTTGATAATATAACCGAGAGTACAAATGCGACGGAGCCAAAAGTTCAACAAAAGTTCGCGCAGTTTCCATGTATATATACTGGCTAACATCTCCACTCCTTCTCGTGTCACACTAGAGACCTCCGCCACGAATACACCTCTATTGAAACAAGAGTTCTCGACCAACAAGTTTGCGCTTGCGCCAGACACTTTTGCTGATACGCCCAATTTGAAAGACCCTCTACTCTCGGAGAAGAAAACCTGCATCAAGTTCCGTCTCAATCATGGCTCCGCAACCCTCACGATGATCTTTCCCTTCGCGCGCCCAGTCTTCAACCTCTCAAATGCTCTGACAGGTCCCTTGTCCTCCATGCCGTACACTTCATCGATCAGGGCCTTGACTTTGCCCTGCGCCATCCACTCTCCAATCTCCTTGAAGTGTTCATAATTGTTTGCCACCCCGAGAAACTGGAACGATCTCTTCCCACCACCGAGTAATCCAGGCCACATCATCCGACACAGTAAGTTGTAGATCTCGCCGAAACTCAACCCTCCGCCAACTTGTACGTATTTGGTCCCTGGATTTGTGAATGTGTGAGCTTCAAAGTACAGCTCGCTCGGGGTGGCCACGTTGTCGACTATCAAATCGAACTTCTCGATTTTCTTCAACTCAGCCACAATGTCCTTACTTTTATAGTCAATGACATGATCAGCCCCAAGAGACTTGCAGAGTTCGACATTCGCGTTGGAGCAGCTGGTGGCAACATAACAGCCCTTGAGTTTCGCAAATTGAATGCCAAAACTCCCGACCCCGCCGCTGCCGCCGTTGATAAAGACCCGGTTATCAGGCTTGATGTTTGGCACAATGCATTGGTATGCCGTTAGAGCTGCGGTACCAATGCAGGCTGCATCGTCAAAGCTGACTCCCTCCACCAAGGGCACACAGCCTGATCTTGGGACAACGGTGTATTCAGCGAGCGTACCGTATTGCGTGGGAGCGTCCAATTTCCCAAAGACCAACTGACCAGGCTTCAAGTCCTCGGTGGAAATCTTTTTGGAGTTGGGACCGCAGGCTACCACGCGACCGGAGTAATCAACCGCCGGAGAAGATGGCTTTTTGATGATGATATTACCAACAACGGGTATCTGAGCAAACTTGTAGTCAACTGGGTTGAGAGAGGCGGATAAGACTTGAACGAGGACTTGGTCTGCCGCCAATGAGTTGGCATTTGGAGGCAGAGAGGCGGTGTTGTTGAGCTTGAGGTTCTTTTCAATGCCGCCTGTGGTCTGGGAGAACTGCCATGCTCTCATTGTCTTAGGTATTGAGAGTGACATATCTGATACGATATATATATACGTGTGTGTGTAAATGGATGATGCACGATGAACTTTACAATGCAATAGAGAGGAGAAGAGAGATGACAAGAGGAAGGAGATGTTCAACTTGCAAAGAAACTGCGCCGCAGTAAGAGAGATGACTTTTACCTTGAGCCGGGCACGCCACCGGACGGACGGCCTAGCTAGCTTTGGCCTAGCTTCGGAGCTCGCATTCTGTTTCTTCGGGCATCGGCAGACTTTCACCTTGTCCGTAAATTGCTCGAAGCTCTCCATCATAATGAGAATTCCTGATTAAATCCTTTTTTATGGTCTTGTAACCGCACGAACCCCCATGCTAGATAGCAAGACAGTTGTCGGCTCTTCTAGAGTACGGTTAACGAGTTCCTTTTGGTTGGAAGAGGCGGCAACTAGTCTCCCATTCGATAGCCTATCAACTACGGAAACAATTCTTCACCTGGGCGACTTTTAGTGATGTTCCTGTGTCGAGTATCTTATGCTATTAATTCCAGAATCTCTGCTTGCTATATCCTATTGTTTTTCCTGTCCTCGAATGAATATCTGGGGGGCTGAAATTTTGGATACCTTCGTTCAGGTACGGCACAGAGTTTACAGGATTGAGGGGCGGTGAACGCTCAAGATCTGTGACGACCCTAGAAACCAGTCCTCACCGTTGTTTAAGCTCCTTCGGAAGTATTCAATAGTGATGTGCTCGGAGACGTTATTCGTTACGATCTGGTTGCCTGAGATCCTGAGAGTCACCATTAGGCCGCTCAGCACGGCATATTGCGTTGTCTAGGGACTGCCTTGGAATTTGGTACTTTAAAGTGGAAGAACATGATCGCTGGTCCTAAAGAAGGGCCTAATTGACAATTGAATAAGAATGGCAATACAAGAAGAGGGAAAGGCTTTACAAGCCACCGAGGTCGGACCAGATGAGAGCCAATGAGAAAGTGTGAGTAATCATTTTGAAGCGATATATATGCATGGAGGTAAACGGTGGGCTTGAACTATTGACATGGAGAAAGGAGGCCTACAGGCTCTAGCGGAAATGGCACGATCTTGACTCGCATCTTTCTTCGCACACTCGTTTATCGGCGATAATATACTGGGATTGCATGGGATTGGCCTTAATGTTAAGAAGACAAAAGGTAAAGCAAAGAGACTCTGTTTGCTCACAGCGTAGAATTGTCTCGACTAAAAGGACGCTAGGGAACTGGTTGCGTACGAAATGGCTAGTGGCATATACCTAAGAAAAGTAAGCGTGTCTTTCAAAACATGCTCTGCATTCTAGGAAGCCGAAAGACAAACACCAACAGCGGGTGTTAGAAATCTTATGAGACTAGGGTTTGCACTGACGCCACCAGAAATTGCCACGTATATGCCCGCTGCTTAGTAAAAACCAACGTGACTCCACATTCGTGGCGGAGGAGTACTGGTCAGTTTTGAGAGTCAACTGGCTGCTGAGTTGGCAGGGACGAAAACTTCGAAAGACAATTGTTCCGACGACTGGTCGCTCCTTGGGTATATAAACCCGGTCTATACCATTGTACTACTTGATTTACTTACAACTATACTACAGCGATATAGTAATAAAGATGGCGCAAGATTCCCAGAATACTGCCCACCAGCAGTCATCGTCTCAACTCCACCCACACCAATCTGCCTTTTCTGCCCTAACTTCACATCTGGAACTTATATACATAACTGATCACCCGGCTTCACCGCGTAAGACGACTACTCCTGCGCTGACTGGTGGCGACACCTGAGCTACAGTACAGTCGACAAAGCTCAGAAAGCGCAGTCTAATCTCAACAAGCGTCGGGAAGTTCGCAAACCCTCCATGAACGCCGTGTACGTCTGGCAGACCTCACGTCCCGGGATATCCTCAGGCTCGGCTGAGAATAGGAGTTTCCGGTTCATCAATGAACGCGGCTATGATGGGGACAAGCATCGTCAAAATCCCGCCACTGCTTCAGAACGAGGGCGTCCCAACAAGCGTCGGAAAGTCCACGAACCTACTCTGGAGGCGGCATACGGCTCGCAGACTTCAGGTCCTAGGATGACATATGGAGGCACACATTGTGATCCCTCCCTAGACCCAAATTTGGGTACTTCCTAACTCGAGACTCAGACTCTGTCCTCTCTGTCGCTCCCGAGAACACCATCCGGCCTGGGGGTGCCCGGGGGAGCCGGAGGGCTGAGAACTGCATCGCCTCGCCCCTATTGCACAAACGGGGACTGCCCTGTAAGGCAAGCAGTCCTCCATCGTCACCAAGGGCCATACCTACACGGTGGACAGCCTCCGAGGAGAGCAGGGACCATGTTCGGTAGCGGCAAGCGGCCGCCCCACGGGCGGGCGTCATTGGACAGGGTCATAGCCAACGATTTCAACGGTCCTGAGGAGGATGAACTGATTGTCATCTGCCTCAGGTCCTGGGATATCGTATGAATGCGCACAGTAGGATCCCTCCCTAGACCCAAAAATTGGGCACATCCTACTACAACAATGAGTGACTAATCCAATCCGTCTTCCAGTGTAAACGGCATTCCGTCAACCGATGTCGCTCGGATGATCTCTCGGCTACTTCAAACGTATCGGCTGTTGCCGCGGCCCTTACCGACTGTCTCCCTCAATCCCGAAAATTAGGCGCCAACAACTCCCTCGTCGTTCTCTGTCAGCTATCTCAGCACCGTCGCTCCGTCCAGGGCTATCATGAAATGTACCGGAGCTTTCTCAAATCGCTCCGCGCCCTCGATACCGTTCCATGGCCGGCCGATTTCCCAGAACAGATAGACAACACCAAATGGTGTTTCTGCTTCAACGGCGAGCCCACCTTTACCGTGGTTCAAACGGCCGTCCACGAGAAACGTCAATCACGATACGCACCCAGCCTCTGTGTGGTGATCCAGCCCAAGTGGATCTTTGACATTCTTTCCAGCACGTCAAAGAAGCTCTCCACGACGCAAGTAGCTGCAGAAATTGCCCACGCGCCCCCGTTTTCCTAAACCCTGTGGGTTCGAGAGCTGCTGAGGAACTATGACCATATCTCAATCAGCCCTGATGTCAACAATTACGGAGAAGAAAGGATCGAGAGAGTCTGAGCAGTATTCTCTTGCTCGATGAGAATAAGACGGCCATTTTGTCCTTATGAAAAGTTGATAGCCTGGTCATCCTCGGCGGCGACGTATCGGAATTGTATGCTCGACTCGGAACAGATGGAAAAGCGTAATTGATCGTGGGATAAGATCGTTGCTGCTACGCTGTGTGGAACGAACCCAACAATCTAGTCATCTCGATCGCAAGCACTGCTCGACTGGAAACCCAGAGCACCGGGTTTGCCCCGGCAGGACGGAGGTGTCAACAGTTCCGTTGCGAAGAAGATCCAACACAATCACCCTAAGAACAGCCGAGTCCCGTGAGCCTGGTGTCTGGCATATGGCGCTCAACTTTTTTGCTTCCCTGCACGGGGGAGGCTTTTCCAAATCGCCCTCACCGTGTCCCTCGCCTTTTGCAAACCGTTACGAGCCTTTGAGAGCTGAGAGGGAGGTTTCTTTTTTGCACTTTAAGGGACGGGAGCACCGCGTAAGCAATTCCAACCATGGTGGGTAGCAACTGAGCTGACGAGGGTAGCTTACACGAAAGATATGGGGAAGCTTCTCTCCTCTGACTCAAGGTCGGAACGAAAATTTGAATTCAGTAGTCGACTTAAAAAGGCCGTCGTTTATTTTTGATGAAGGGACCTCCAACATATCGCGTCAAGACTGGGGAATGCGGTCCTTTGATCTTTAGTATCCTAAATCTCTTCCCTGTAGCAAACAATGGCAACCATGAGGCTGAATCACGCAAATGGCAATCATGAGGCTATACAGAAAGTCGATACGTGGTTGCGTCTACCTAACGCCAGGGCTCTGAGTCCAATAGAGGCCTGAAAAGGCATATCCTCGTAACCCCAGCGCTAGACTAACTCCCATGCTTCTAGCAGCATAGACCTGGAGTGAAAAACGAAGCTATATACATGCAACAGGCGTGGGCGGGCGGGACGAAAGAATGCTATGACTCTGAAAGAGATCAATTCGAATGAAGAGTCAAATGCAGATAGAAGCCAGCTACTTATGCTGCTTCCTAATGAGCTACCTCCCCTGTAGAGGACACGTATTCCAACATTCCAACCAAGGCCTGAAACGATATAAGCGATATTAAGGCCTACTAACCCCCTGTCATGCAGGCGTGATTAGTATCCTAAATCTCTTCCCTGTAGCAAACAATGGCAACCATGAGGCTGAATCACGCAAATGGCAATCATGAGGCTATACAGAAAGTCGATACGTGGTTGCGTCTACCTAACGCCAGGGCTCTGAGTCCAATAGAGGCCTGAAAAGGCATATCCTCGTAACCCCAGCGCTAGACTAACTCCCANAGCGTGCTTGAAGAGGAGGATTTGGGGGCCTGGGTACTGGCTTGCTGTCTGCTATCGTTACCGGTGGGAACTGCCCTTCGGACGAGGAGGGTGAGGCAACGTTGATCCTCCGTGGTCCATGCCAATGGGTTGTCCTGGCCGTTGAGCATGCGGGCGGACATGAAGGCATAGTGGTATGCTC
>NKYR01000061.1:10620-74019 GCA_003184365.1 Evernia prunastri
TGGTTGAGACGTGGACCTCGGTATCCAATTCTGGCGCCTTTCCGAAGAATACCCGCTAGCGTCTTGACATAAGTGGTATCGGGGTGGTTTCCCAACCAATACTCCCAACCCTCTACTATCAATGGTCCTGGATGAGGCAGGTCAGGATCTGACGCGTCGAACGGAGTGTAAGGGAACCCCTCAGATATGAACGTCAGCGAGGAGGGGATTGCGCTGGCCGTTACGATTCAATCGGACGGCTTGGATATGCGATTTCCCAGCGGGGTGGTGTTGGCATTGGAGGATGAGTGGTTGTGAGGCTTCGAGCATGACGCGGCCGGGTGATTCTGCTGACAATTGGAGCAGACGTGTGCGTACTTGCATTGCTCGCCGCGGGAGCACTTGTTTGCGTTGAAATTATTGCAAGTCAGCGTGCTTGAAGAGGAGGATTTGGGGGCCTGGGTACTGGCTTGCTGTCTGCTATCGTTACCGGTGGGAACTGCCCTTCGGACNGAGACCGGAAGCTTCCTGAATAACCTCATCCTTCTTCCCCTTACTGTTCTTGGTAGCCCAGTCCGCATAGTCTTGTGCTAACATGACCAGGTTCTTTGGTTTGAACGTACCATAGAAGATTTGCTTGAAATATTTGACGTCGACCGCCCGGAATTGCTCGTGGAGTTTAAGAAAGGGCTTATTACCTTCGTTGTGTTGGAATGATACCTTCGACCTACTTCTTCGCCCTGAATCGGACGACGAATACCCTGAGGATGAGTCGCGTCGACGACGGACATATATCACTTGGGGGGACCTGGATCGGTGACGAGAGGGGGACCTGGATCGACGAGATCGAGACCGGTGCTTCTTTTTGACCAAATCCTTGAGTAAGGACGCGATTTGATCGAGTTGAGAAGCCGGAGGGGGGGTCTCTTCAATGACGTCCGGACTGACCGTCCCAGANGGAGCACTTGTTTGCGTTGAAATTATTGCAAGTCAGCGTGCTTGAAGAGGAGGATTTGGGGGCCTGGGTACTGGCTTGCTGTCTGCTATCGTTACCGGTGGGAACTGCCCTTCGGACGAGGAGGTTGAGGCAACGTTGATCCTCCGTGGTCCATGCCAATGGGTTGTCCTGGCCGTTGAGCATGCGGGCGGACATGAAGGCATAGTGGTATGCTCGAATGGAGTCAAAACGGTAGTGGACCGAAAAGTCTGATAGACGGATTCGATACTGAATGAGTGCCTCGTGGAGCTGCAGGGCTACATGAGGTCTTGCAGCAAAGAAACAAATGGCGGTGCAATAGACGTCGAAACAGCGAAGAAGTTGGCTGAGACCGGAAGCTTCCTTCGTTGTGTTGGAATGATACCTTCGACCTACTTCTTCGCCCTGAATCGGACGACGAATACCCTGAGGATGAGTCGCGTCGACGACGGACATATATCACTTGGGGGGACCTGGATCGGTGACGAGAGGGGGACCCGGATCGACGAGATCGAGACCGGTGCTTCTTTTTGACCAAATCCTTGAGTAAGGACGCGATTTGATCGAGTTGAGAAGCCGGAGGGGGGGTCTCTTCAATGACGTCCGGACTGACCGTCCCAGAGGAGACCGGTGAGGCCGACCGTGCTGGGGTTGGATCGCGTGGAGGTGGACGTTGCGAGGAACGAGTTTTGGCAGAGGCACGAGGCTTGGTAACACCTTTAGGTGCAGAGGCTGCTGGGGCAGTGGTCTTGGACCTGGTTTTGGACGTCTTGGACGTGGCTTTGGACTTGGAGGACGAAGTCGGCTGGCTGTTTGCCTTGGAACGAGTTGTCATGGACGCGGAAGCCATTTGGGCAGTGGGGTGTGGCTGTGAGTGGAATGATAGAGGAATGTGCTAATGGGAGTAGAAACTGGATATCAGGTGACACCGTGTTACTTGCGTGGCTACGGAAGAGGAACGAAAGAATGCTATGACTCTGAAAGAGATCAATTCGAATGAAGAGTCAAATGCAGATAGAAGCCAGCTACTTATGCTGCTTCCTAATGAGCTACCTCCCCTGTAGAGGACACGTATTCCAACATTCCAACCAAGGCCTGAAACGATATAAGCGATATTAAGGCCTACTAACCCCCTGTCATGCAGGCGTGAACAACGGACTAGTAATGCTGGATCATGAGGACAACCCTATATGTAGGGAAGAGGGGGAGAGGTAATCGACAGAATTACATTAGATTAAATCTATTACAAGTTATGTTTCTATTTAAATAAGCCCGATCTCCATATCCCTCACGTATATGCCCCAATCTCTATTCTAGACCCCGAGAATCAAAATCATAAAAATGCGATCTCATCAATCATGAACCACACTCCACTCCCACTCTAACTCTGATTCCCCGTCCCCGGCACCCCCTGCGCGCTCACACTCGTCGCATTAAACACATAAACCGCCAACGCGCCACTCCCGCCACAGTACTCCTTCCGATTCCCCTTACACAGCATACCGCAACTGCTCTCCGCGACCTTAGTGGCATTAGCCGGCATGGACGCGGCGCAATAGCACTCCTGCGCGTACTCGACGCCCGCAACCTTCATGGTCGGGGTGGAGGCCTGGCAAAACTGGACGCAGGCCTCGACGGTCATGCCCGTGGAGTTCTGGTAGGACGGGCCGGGGAGGAGGCGGGCGTTCTGGAGCTCGCTGTAGCAGCCCTGCTCGACGTAGTAGCCGACCTGTTTCACCGTCTGGGGCGGCTGGTACGAGGTGAGGTTGTACAAGCTGAGGGCGTTTGCGCCGCCGCAGATCTCGCTGCCGTTGCCGGCGCACGGTTGGCCGCAGCTCGCCTTGGCGGCGCCGACCGCGGCGTAGTTCTGGAGGCCGGAGCCGCAGTAGCATTCGGAGCCGTATTCGAGGCCGGCGAGGGGGAAGTTGTTGCCGTTGGCGGTGGAGGAGCAGAAGGATTGGCAGGATTCGATGGTCATGCCGGAGGTGTTGGTGTAGGAGGCGCCGGAGAGGGCGCGCGGGGTGACGGAGTCGTTGGCGCAGCCGAGGTAGGACCAGCCGGAGGAGGAGAGCTCGCCGGCTGTTGGGGTGTGGAGGGAAGGGGTGGTGGAGGAGGGGGTGGAGGATTTGAGGGAGGAGGAGATTGTTGAGGCGGTGGTTGAGGGGTTGGTGATGGATGATGGTGTGTTGGAGGAGACGATACTGGAGGAAATTATGGTCGACGATGCCGTGGTCGATGATGGTTTGCTGGATGATGGTGTAGTGGTAGAAGAAGCAGTAGTCGAAGATATTATAGTTGAAGACATTATAGTAGACGATAGAACAGTCGACGAGACTTTGCTCGAGGATATTATGGAAGAAGATAAGGTAGTGGAAGACAACCCCACGGATAATGATGATGTTGTAGAAGATAAGGTTATGGACGATGATGCGATCGAAGACGGTCCGCCGGAAGAAGATACGGATGTCGATGTCATTTTACTGGTTGAAGCTATTCCCAGTGATGACATCGGGGAAGAACCTGTGGAGGACACGCTGCCGGACGCAGTGACGGAGCCTAGAGCGGACGACGAGAGCGAATTTTTCGATGACGAGAGCACAGAGGCCAAAGAAGCGACAGACGAAGCGCTACTCGATGAGTTCCGGCTGGAAGACAACGACGTAAGACTTGGAGTGGTCGACGAGGATTTGCTCGATGCCAGTGGCGAGGTCGAAGAGACAGCAGTGGCAGAAGAGTTGAGTTTGGAGGCAATCGACGACACCGAAGATATGGACGACACAGCCGGAGACGACGACGCCGCGATAAGCCGGTTAGTCGATGCCTGGAGCTCATACATATCTAGTCGCCAGCCACCTCCACAGTACTCGCGGCTGTTACCCGAACAGAGCACATTGCAGTCCGTCTGTGGCTGCACGCCGCTGCCTACGTTGGGAGCTGTTCCACAGTAGCTAGATACCCGTCAGCGGTTGTCTTCAAGACCATATGGCACTATATCAATTAGGGATCTGCTGCTTACCACTCCTGTCCATACTCGACGCCCATCCACGCGTAGCCGGCGCACTGGGCAGCGCAGACCTCGACGGTTAGGCCAGTGGTGTTGAAATATGCAAAGCCACTCAGAGTGCGGGTGTTGCTGTTTTGCTGCGTGTCATTCCAGCAGCCTTGGTAGACGTAGTTGCCGACGGTTTGGACGTGAACTGGACCAGTAGAAATAGGTGCAGCCGATGACGCTGAGGAAGCAACAGACGCTGAAGGGACGACCGAGGAGGCGGCAATACTGGATGATTGGCCGATTAAAGACGAGGCACCGACGGCCGAAGATGCGCTTGAGGGGACGGCTGACGAGGTCACAGCAACGTAAGTGTAGATGTTGAGCCGATTCGGGCCACCACAGTACTCTGTCGCGTTCCCGCTGCACACCACATTGCAGCCAGTAACATCCGGGGTGCTTCCCGCAACGAGAGCTGATCCTCCTCCGATGGCATTACCACAGTAGCATTCAGCTCCATATTCGACGCCAAAATACGTAAAGGCGGTGCATTCGGAAGCACATTGTTCGATGTTATTCTGACTCGCGACTCCTGGGTTCGCGAGACCGGTCAAAGCTCTCGAATTGACGCTGTCGCTGTAGCAGCCCAAGTACGAGAAACCAGCTCCCTTTTGAACAGTGATCGGTCCAGTCGGTGTGGGGGCTGCTGTAGAAGAACTCGCGACCATTGCCGACGAGGTGCCAGAAAGCGCCAGTGTTGCGGAGCCGGTGATGGTAGGAACAGCCGAAGAAGCAGAGGCGAGCGAAGCGTTGTACTGATACGTATTCAACCGATTCGGTCCGCCACAGTATTCGCTAGTATTGCCATCGCAAGTCATGTCACAGAGATTCTGTGTTGGGTCGCTTCCACCAGTAGCCAGAACCGAACCTCCTAGCAATGCGTTTCCACAGTAGCATTCCTATGAAGATTTCGCAATCAGTATTCGCGTCCAAAAAACGTCTTGTGATCAACACCGGCACTGCAAGGAGGATGAGTTTCCCAAAGTACATACCGCGCTATATTCGACTCCAAAGTACGTGAACTGAGCGCAAGCAGCGGCGCAGAGCTCGACAGTCAACGTTCCACCAGCAACAGGATTGGCAAGTCCCGTGAGCGCGCGGTTGGCTGTGCTGTCCGTATAGCAACCGATGTAGCTGAACCCACTAGCCGAAGGCACAACCGAAGGAGCGCCAGGCGTTGGTGTCGGGCTCGTCCCAGGTATCGATGTTGTCGACGTGGGTGCCGGCAAGCTACCATTGAGCTGATACATATCGAGTCTATCCGGACCACCGCAGTACTCGGAGACGTTACCACCACATAGCATGGAGCAACCGTTAGTGAGAATGTCCGAGCTAGGCTGGTTGACAGAGCCAGCATTGATCGTGTTGCCGCAGTAACACTCGTTGGAGTATTCTATGAGAGATCAGAGTCAGTTGTTTTGCTTTGGAATACATGTTTGGGAATGTTGGTCGGGGTTTGGGTAGTGAAGGACCCTTTAAGCCCCCAAACAAATCTTGGGGCTCAGAATGTGAGATGGAGATGATGACACCTTTCAGAGATGTACATACCAACGCCGAAGTAAGTGTATCCCTGGCAAGAAGCCTCACAGCTTTCTATCGTATTGCCGACGCCAGCTGGCATTGGCGGCTCCAGACCAGACAGCGCGCGACCAACTGTAGCCTCTGAGTAACAGCCGATGTAATTATAGTTTCCAGTTTGGTTCACGGTAATCGGTGCACCAGCGGGCTGAGTGTCACTACCAGGGGTATAGCGTGAGGGATCATAGTAGACGCTCAGGTAACCGCCAAACCCACCACAGACCTGAGTCGCATCACCAGCGCAGGAGAAAGTGCAGTAGGTTTCGTCGGCCTTGTAGAGGCTAGGTGGCGGCGTATTACCTACCCAGCATTCCGTCTGATATTCGGTACCAGCGAAGATGTAGTTGCCTGCTAGAGCTTCCGTTTGGCAGAGGCCATTGGTGTTCGAGCTGTTGTCATAAGGCTGGGTCGGGAGCAATCGCCCTGCGGGAGCATTGTCGATGAAGCAGCCGAGGTACGAGTAGACTGGCAAGCCCGAGGAATTGGTCGGTCCTACCTTCCTGCTGACCACCGTACCCTGTATCTGAACAACATGGACGCCAAAGTTCAAATCATCTATTGCCACATCAGAAAAGGTTCTCTCAAAGCTAGGGGGAAAATGACATACTGGTGTTCAAAGTCCAGCTGTTGGTGTAGACTTGATCCGGATTGTTCGGAGTCTCGGCGTTAGTGGCAAATATGACTGTCCCATAGGCACAGTCGTTGACATTAATTTGTTGTGACTCGTGCAAATCAGTGGGATCTTCTAAGCGGAATACGCCGTTAGGAGGCTTGCTTTTGGTGACTTCAAGCACGGAGCCACCGACATCACAGATGCGGATCTGCAACGAAGGTGATGTCCCGGGAACGACATCGCCAAAGTCCATAACAAGAGTACTTTGTGGCAACCAACCGCCTTCGCCGTTGCTGATGGAGAAATTTGCAATAGGCGCCGTAGAGGCAGAACCTTCCAAGATGATACTCTGGGATCCTCCAGTACTCCATACCTCTAAAAACGATGCGTAGTTGCCAGTTCCGTTGACAGGTGTGAAAGTTGAATCGACGGATATTTGGGCTCCAGCAGCGATGACAGTACCCACCACAGGCAGATCGCTTGCGGTAAAACCGTATCCGAGATCTTGCGTTGCGCCACCAAAGGTAGTGTTGGTCCAGTCTATGTCGTCATCGTCGAGCTCATCAGTGGTGTACGCATACCCAGTGATGGTGAGAGGGCTCAATCCCGCGTTGGTGATGGTAAAGGAGAGCGAGTTGGTGGGGACATCTTCTGGATAGTTCAGCAGGACAAGGCCACTGTAGTCGACTGTGATAGGGGCTATGACGAGGAAAGCATTCTGCGACACCTCTGTCCCGGTCAAGCTAATGGGGAACGTTGTCGAGTATCCGCCCATCCCATTGAGAGTGGTAAGAGTCAACGCAGTGCTTTTGACACCGGGCGCAACATTGCCATATGAAGCGTTCGCTGTGTTTCCACTGTGCGTTGTAGTAAGATTCCAAGTGACAGGAAAAGTAAAGGTGGCGCCTGCTTTCAGAGGTCCTTGAGGCAAGTTCGCTGCGTTCACCTGGAAGTTCAAGTCGCCAGTGGTAACGCTTGTGATTTGATTGATGGCGATAATGGCAGTGCACGTAACCGTTTCGGTCTGGCTGTTCCCGAGAGCAACACGGCCAAAATCGACTGGCGAAGTGCAATTCAGAGGTAGGTTGACGGGAGAGCCCAAACAATAGAGGGTTCCCTGAGCGTCTGTGACATACAGACGAGTGTCTCCGAAAGCTGGGCGTTGAAACTTATTCAGTCCATTGACTTGCGGCAGATTGATCCTCTTCATGGTGCCGTCCGAGTTCGGTACAGCATACCAAGCGCGTAATCCAGCATCAGGATCACACATCCATAGAATGGCGGTACCAGCTTTACCTTTATAAGTAGTGATCGTTGGGATACCGACTCCAACGCGACCAGCAGACGTCTCGGTGGTCGCACCGACTTGAGTAAACAATGGAACGCCATTACCGTCAAAGCCGAGCTTGTACACGTATGTTGGGTAGTTAATTGGTGTCGAGTAAATGTACCCACCTTCAAGTGGATAGGATCCTGAGCCACCAAAAACAGCCTTGTTTGTCGTAATCGTCTGAATGATCCCATCGGTTCCACCGGGACCATTCCTGTACCCACCCAAGTTGTTGGCATTGAGGATGTAGATTTTGCCGTTTTTGCCCGCGGTCACGGCCATCTTCGAAACACCGGTGCCTTTGAAGACGGTGGGGTCGAGAAGTGCAATTCCACCGGAACCAAAGTCCTGGTCACCACCGTCCAGATTTTGATAGTCGTAAGGCTGAAAGTAATCGGTTAGAAGCAGCTTACCTCCATCACCAATGTTGAGGTTGACCTATTACTCTATCAGTAACCTCAGCGCACCAACGCAACTAGGTACACTCACACAAGCTTCACCCAGGGTTTGGCATCCGCTACTTCCTGAGGCAGGCGCATCGACATTCTGGTGGCCATCGCCATTCCCAGATACCCAGAAGAGACGTTGGCCATCAGTCGATAGAGCCATTCCGCTCATCCAGATGCCACCTTGACCTCCGGCAAGATTGTCATTCCACACATTGGTTTGAGGAACGAGAGGTCCAGCTTCAGTCACGAAATTGGTCACAACCTGTTTCAGATTGACATCGATGCCGACAACTTGACCGGTATAATTGAATAAGTCACAGTGACCGCCGAAACCACCATAGACGACAGAGCCAATCATTGTCAAGGCTGGTCGCTGCAGGACGGTCCCTCCGATGAAATATTTTCGCGGATCATTATCAGCCGGAACGCCGTCGACCAAGAGAGGCGGAAAAGTGTCCGCTAATGTGTTGATGTCCACGCCGTGAAAGTAATATACTCCGTTGTAAGTACCAGTGTTCCCCGGGTATCTGTAGTTTGGAATGTACGTCTTGGAGAAGAAGTACACAATGTCGCTGCTGGTATCTATGATGGGAGTTCCGATGATGCCAATGTAATTGGGGATATCTGTGCAAGCAATATCGGATTGCAAGAATGGCGGATGGACCTGTCGAGAGTTGATGGGATCGCCGGTCTTGGCATCTAGGGTCCGAATCCAATTCTGGGAAGATGCCAAGAAAACCAACTGGTTTCCACCGGCGTTCGGCGTGTAGACCAGTGGCTTTGCGTAGAACTTTGGCCGGTGTATTAGCAGCAGATTTCAACCCTGGCATACCATTTTCAATGGCCAACTTCAGAGACGTGCTCACCTGTTCTTGGAAGTTGAAGGGTACTTTCCAGAGCAAACCGAACTGTGCACTATCGACCACGGCAGGATCCATGTTATGATTCGGCAGGTAGCCTGACTGAGCTGGATCCGCATCTGATGGGCTGTCCGTGGATGCATAGCCAGAGACCTGTGGAAGCAAAGCTACCGCCGAAGCGATGAGCCATCGGGAGAGTATCATGGTGAATGTGACCCGAGGTGCGTAGGCTACCTGTCATGAACATGCAGAACGCAAAAACAGAAACGAATGGGCAGCTGGATCAAGGCAGATGGAGAAGAGGGGAGTCAGAGGGTTTTTACGTTTGTCCTACATTGCCTGAAGTCTGAGCGTTCCTGGATGTACCGGTGTAAGAGTGGCTCCAGACACGACTCATCCGAATCCGGAGAGATCTTGTGCAAGGTGCATGGTCAAGGCTGCCGACATTGCTTCTTTCGGATCAGCCAACGTGGAGCTCGACGGTAGACAGGCAGTACCTGGACAGTTTTTGGACACGCCACATGGCCGGTGAAAGCTATTTTGTGTGCTGGACCCGGCCAGAACACTCTCAGCCTGTAGAATTATCGTAGCCATTGCAGTGCTGACCATGGTCAAGCGGACGGGCCGCCTGATAGATTGGTCTGTCGTTTTTCAAATTCTCACTTTGTCCGTAGTGGTGGATGGTATGACAATCCTTGTTAGCGATGTCACCTCGTGATAGTTTGATGCGTTTGCACCTTTATAGCGCTAGAGAAGGTTAGCTTGGCGCCATATCAGCAGCCCGAAGATTTCCAGCAGGGTTGAGAGGCTCGCAGAAGCGAGGGCGATATCAAGTTCCTTGATAGGCCAATCAGCCAAACGATTACCTACATGAAAAGTCAAATCGTAAAGATATCTCGGTTCTCATTTGCAGATTTCCTGCATGCGCTAAGCTGGTTGTATTTTCCGTCCAGCTGTCCTCTAGTCTGTAGAGGGTTAGTATTGGGGGTTGTATATTCTTTGATTGCGGGCGAAGCGGGATGTGAGTTATCAATTTTGCTTTTTCGTATTGCTATTATTATAGCTTGACTTGACTTATCTGCTGGCCGTGTCCTATGCTGTAAAATTCGCCGAAGAGGCGAAAAGCTCCACTTAAGTAACAAAGAAAAAAAAAACTCCAACATCGTAAATCATTTTGGCTGTCTGGGTGAGAAGATAAGACTTATCCTATGCACTGGCGGCATGGAAAGGAGGAAAATTGTTACTACTACATTGATGCACCTACCTAGGACGGAATCACGTCCGCAGTACCAACAGCCAAGACATTTATGGCGTCGATGTATTTTTGGCCACAAAATACCAGAAGCTAAGTCGTGCATGATAGATTAAAAAAAGGGGGGGAAATCATTGGCTCTCCAATTGAAGGCCAAGCCACAAAGCGTTTTCCCCGCAAAATTCCAAGTGGAAATTGAGTCCTACTCGGCTCTCCACGAAGAATAATGGGGCTCAACGGACAATAGTAATGATTCTGCGCAGAACCGATATGCTGGGCTCCCATCTCACGTGGTGTTGTAAAGTCTATCGGTGCTACCTATCAAGGCTTCAAAGTCCAAAATCTAGAACTCAATATAGCCTCTGCAGCCCGGGTTGCGAAAGTCGGTAGCTTATTCTGGCCCAAAGTGGAAGTATAGAGCGCGCGAAGGAAGCCAAGCCAATATTGCGGAAAGTTCTGCCCAATGAAAAACCTTTCCATGGCTTTTAGCTTTGCATCATACCTCGCACCTATTACCTTATACATCTTACCTTCGGCTCAAGAAATGATGATTGACCGCTCTTCATATGCAAGCAATAACAACCTAAACTAATCCTTGCTGCAAATTTCGCGTATTAACGAGTAACGACATCCAAGGCTAGATGCGGGTCAGCTCGGAGGAGCCAGCGAACGACCGTCTATACCATAGAGTACCTTACCTATCTCATACGACCTGAGGCGTCAAGAGCATGATTAATGATTCATGAGAAAGACCCAGGGACTCCATCGGCCCTGCGTTGATACGACCGGCTGAATGTGCTGAATGTGCGCAAATTAGAACATCGGCGGCTGAGTGTCTCTTCCCTCTTGTAAGAAAAAGTGGCTTGTCGGCGGTACTGATAGGACCCAAGAAGGAAGCAGATGTAGGTACGGAGCACGCATATGCAATGCCTGTACGCGGCAAGATCCCTTTGCAGGATCCCGTCTGCTTACTCAATGCAAGCCATGGCAGCCCCCACGTATCCGGTCTAGAGCGAGCAAGCCCAGTCGTGTGGGTAGGTCAGTGGTCAGCGAAGGAAGACCCGACGTGCTTACACGAGGCTAGTGTCGCCTATCGGCCAACCAAGGTGGGCTTCCTTAATTTCACTGCAGGCCACCCCACCACCATCAGTCCTCAACAGCGAAGGCTCTGCCCCTACGCGGGGCCAAAGGGTGCGGAAAGCGCAAACATTGCTGCATACGTGCATTCGATAAAGGAGACGGCCTGGATGAAAATGGTAAGACGGCGGCAAGAGCATCCGGCCACCATTCCGTGTTAGTTGGTTTTCCTTCCTGCACGTTGCAGACCGCAGGAATCTTCTCAGTCTGCTGCAGGAACCACGGAATATTTCCCGACAGGATCCTTCCACGCAAGCTCAGTCCTGTTTGGGTCGTGGAGTCCGCAGACTTCTCACCATCGACCCAGGACTCGATCGGGCCTTGCACATTAAACAAATGCAGACGGCCCATGTTCCGCATCATGCCGCTCTAGGCCTAGGGAAGGAAGCCCATACTTCCCTTCGAGGACGCAGACACCAAGACACCACCCATCCGATGCGTCGCGCTTACATGGTTCATTCTGAGGGGGTGTGGGCCGACAGAGAAAAGACTTAAGCCTCCCTCGGCTCTGCGTACCCTCATTCACCATGCAAAGTCCAGAACGAACCGCCACCAAGCTATCACGCAAGCCATGATTACCTCTTTCAGGTGATGGAAGCTGACAAAGGCTGCTCGGAGTTCCGAATAGAGAAGAGGTTCTAGCAGCTCCCTGGATATTGGAGAATGATCACGTGCGAGGACCAATCTTCAAATGCGCTCATGTTGTGGATAGAAAGGACGCCACGATTCAGTTCTTCATTGGGGGATTACATACCGCCATTGATCAGGCTCATGAGAAACAGCTAGACCGGGCCACGCGGACAGATCCAGAAGCGCCTTAATGTCGAAGTTAGGGGTCTGATCACCAGTGACATGGAGTAGGAAGGCACTATCGTAGGACCGTGTAGCAACCTCAATAAAGTCAAAAGTCGCCCTCACGAACCAAGCAACAGACCCGTGCTTGCTGAAGAGTCTCTTTGCCCTGTTTCCGCTTTCTCTCCCTCCTCTTCAGAACCAGTCTCCTCGTCCCTCTTATCACCACCATCGTCCGCTTGCGCAAAACGACTCATCTCCCTTAGCTTCCTTCCGTATCTGACGAACAGCAGGGGTGTAACACAAAAGACCGTCGCGATGGCCGCAAAGATGCTCGTTGCGACGTTGCCACCCAAGCCGGTATACATGGTATATGTAAAGAGCGGAAAGATCGCAGCCATCATTGTGCGCGACAGACTGAGGGCGGAGCAAGCAGATGCCGCGTATGGCCCGTAAGAGTCGGTAAGGTAGCCGAAAAGGATGTAGGAAAGATCATTGGTCGCATAGCCGACCAGCACAAGCCCGAACATGGACGCTATCCAGTGGACCTGCGATACAAGAGGTGGGACGGTCCACGCGAAGAGCCACAAGCCCGCAGCGAGAGCGGGGCAGGCCGTGACCAGAGAGCCGACTTTGGTCTCGGGCCGGACGGTGATGTTCTCCTTGCGATAGCGGGTGAAGAGCCTCTGGTCGTACAGACGGGGAAGGAAGTTGATCAGTAGGCCAAGTAGAAGAGGGATAAAGGACAGCGATGATGTCGTTGACTCCGAAAATCCAAACTCAGTATACACAACGGTAAGACCTTCGGTGAGTCCATAGATGAGGCTGAAGGATATGGCCATCAGGGCGGCGCAGCAGAAAACGATGGGTTCGGTGACGAGGAGTCCTAGAGGACGGAAGAGACTGTTTTGTGCGAACGATCGTAGCGTGACGTTTTGCTTCTCAGGGACGCGGAGGGAATCGTTACCAGTCCTCTGTATTTCCTTGACTTTCAATTCCAAGAGGTAACCGTTACGGCTCTCGTGGAGGAAGAATGAAGCGACAATGCCGATCCCAGAGACGATGGTGGAAACGTAAAAGACCCATCGCCAACCAGCGTACGTGGTCACGTAGGCAGAATAGATGGGTCCGAGCACCAAACCCATGTTCCCGGTCAACGTGTAGACATAGACGATCCATATGCGTGTCTCACTCTTGTACATGTCTTCGAAGCTGCCAAAAGCGACGGTGGCAGGGATTGCGGAGGAGAAACCGGTAACGAAGCGTCCGAAACATACGGCGATAACGGAGGGTACCGCTGCGATGATGGCGCTGAAGATACAGTAGACGGCAATGGCAACCATGTAGAGCGTACGCCGGCCAAATGTTTCCGAGACTGGTGAACAGGATATGCTTCCCGTGGCCTGTCCGATGAGGCACCTTTGGCTCGTTAATTAGCTGCGCTTGATATACGAAAGTGCAAACACCGTCTCTTACAACGACGTGAAGGTGAAGTATCCCACCGTTCTGCTGATGCCATACTCCATCCGACCTGTGTTCGATGCTGCAGTCTACGAGGACAACCCTCAGCGATATTTCCATGGAACATGGGAAGAAGAAAGCATACCCCAGACGAGCTTATGGCCGTCATCCAAAATTCGAAGAAGCACACGAGGACGACATTGTACGCCTTCCTCGAAACACTCCAATTCCGCGGATGCTGCTTCTCATCAGGCTTCCACCTGACGAGACCATCGTTCCCGAGTCGCAGGCCATGTCTATCCAGCTCGTTGTGAAGCTCCGTGCTCTTCTCCGAAGGTGGGGAATCGACCATGACAGCGGTTCTGTGCTCAGTGTAAGAGAGAGTGCATCTGGGGGCGGACTGGGAGCGGTTTTTCCTAATAATTAGAGGCATGCAAGGAAGAACGACATGACGAGGATGAGAGGCAATCTCTGAGTCTATGGCGTCAAGTCGCAAAATGATGAAAGATGATAGCAGCCACCAAAAGCCCCCATTGGGATATTGAGCACCCACAGTAACGAAGTGTGCCCGCCGGAAGCATACATGCCGAGGAGATGGCAAGATTGCTGTGTAGTTAGAGGATTTCCTTTTTTCCTACAAGCAAGGGCGGACGTGGAGTGCCACCACCATGACTGACGTAGACCACTTTGGGAATTCTTTCCCCCAATGGCAATGAATGAATCATGGAAAGCAACATCTGGAATCTAGAATGTGGAATGCGTCACACAATCATTACTGAAAGGGTTGCAGTAAGGTACTGTGTACAGTACATATACTTGTTCAATACCTATATGTCTGATTCGATTTAAGCTGGGCAAGTGAAAAGTACTGTACCTTAGTACCTTAGTACCTTAGTACCTTAGGTATTGCCGTCATTCAGAGCTGCGTATTTCAAAAACCTGTGTCATTTTTTCACTTTCTTGGAAGTGGCAAGTAGTGTGACATAAATTAGGTAGGTACTTTATATAAAATGCACAGATGCTTCATGACGTCTTTGTCAGAGGCAAATTTGCCAAATTTACCAAATTTACCAAATTTACAGCTAATGTATTTTAAAACTTCGTCCTCTACTAAATTTGGGTAGTAACTTCCCGCCCCAAATCCTAGCAGATGTCCAGCTCCCCATTCACATCAACCGTGGATTCTAAATTGTATAGGCTTAAAGCTTCCACCGTTCGACTGCAATGCCGAACACGCCGTCAATGCCATCGTCAGGTCCATATCCGCTTCGAAAGTAATGTAGTCACCCGCTTTGCTCTTCGGCGGATCCACGCGCAGCTCGCCCGTTGTTCCATCAATCGCCACGTTCATGAAACAGTTGAAAGCAACCGGTATGCGATCGGACGATATGCCGTACGGAGCCAACGCAGTGGACAAGTTGCCGAAACAGCCATGGTGGGGCTCTCTGTCTCCGTAGATGATGCGGAAAGTGTCCCTGCTACAGGGGGTCAGGAGGAAGTCGTGTCGGCCCACCGTGTCCTCGATGATGCGCAACATCACGTTGCTGCGGTTCGAGTACAAAGGGTCGCCTGTGGTGAGGTAGATGCGGCTGGCGTAGTCGAGGGGGCGTCCGGAGGAAACGACTTCGTCGAGGTCGTGGGCGTTGAAGGCGAGCAAATCGGAGACCTGTCCACCCCGGGGATCGATGACTTTCAGCCGTTGGCCCTTCTTCACCGTGAAGGCTTTGCCTGATCGGATAGGTATTTCGACGGTTTGGCCTGGAGGCAATTGCTCAGGATGTCCGCTGATAGCCATGGCCCCGGAACAGAATTCGTTGAAAGCTAGGGCCTTGGAAGCTTTGACAAGTTGACACTTGAATTTTCGAAGAACATATACCGATTTCCGACAGTATTGCCTCCTTGCTTCCTTGATGAGCAGGCGATCGCCTCTTTCAAGTCCGCACTGATTACGATTATGCGTCTAGTATTTCAATTGCGTCAGCATCAGGGAGGAAGACGTATTTGACTCAGTCATGCGAATACGAGCACCATGGTCCACGGATGGCTCGTTCCCTTTCTCCTCACTTCTACTTATGGTAATTCTGCCTTTGACTTGATTACCTGAAAGACTGTTGGGGAAAGGCTAAGCATTGCCCACTCAGTGCACTTGCTGTTTTTGTCTTGATGCGTTCCTACATTCCTGCATTGCTTGGTGGATGCGGCGGATGCGTCGGATGCGGACGCGAATTTCGGATTTGAGGAAGAAGCTCCAAAGTAATGACGACATAAAGTACCTTCAATTGTCTGTAACTAAGGTAATAAAAAATGTGTAAAGTACCGTTTCCTCTTCTACCTTGCTATTTTTATGGACCATTTCATTTGTAATGAAAATGTCGAATTCGCATAACGGTCTGGCAAATTGCATGTTAATGTCCATGTCCATGTCCATGGCGTCAACTACCTTATACATTACATACTTCACATGCCTCCTTACCCATCCATGTCCGCCCCGTGGGCATGTCTCCGTGAAATCATTGGATGCTCTTTCGGCTTGCTCAATAATATACTAGGTCATGTTATGCATGCTTCATGCGATTATATATTCTAATCTCCTTGCCCCAGCCATGTATCGCCAGTCTAAGGTCCGCGGTATCCCTGGAAGACATTCTTAAGCATCAAAGCCATGCTCCTTACCTTGAGTCTTCTCTCCTTCTTCTTTGGCTTCCTCGTTGCAGCAGTCGTGACCTCCATACCGAAACAGACTCGTTCCGTTTTAGAGGATTCTTTGAGCAAGCTTCGCCATGTCACCGATGCATTCAATCCATGCTCGCCTTCCAACAGCCCTTCCCCAATCCGTAACGAGAAGAACGTGATACCGACCGATGATGCCGATCTCATGACCAAGTAAGGCGATACCTGCCTGCAAAGAGTCCCCCCCCCCGTAGTCTTGACACGCTTGCAGAGCCCAGTGCGAAGACCTCCCGGAAGACAGCTGGCAGCGCAAAGCATACGACGAGGTGAAATCCATCCTCACCGCACGTAACCCGGGGGCCAAGAAATTCCTCTGCATCTACGCCACCGCCGGCTACAAGCACAACGAGCACCGTTACATCTTCATGCACTCGGAAGACCCCACCGAGCCGCGCAACCTCCGCCTCCTCGCCACCGCAATGCGCGCCTACCTCCCGCTCTCCCACACCCTCGGCCCAAACACCAGCCTCGTCATCATGCACCCCCGCTCCGGCCCCGCGCACTCCGTCGAAACCTACCGGCAGAAATTCTGGGACCTGCTCCGCGGACTGCGGACGTGCGACCTGCGGCCCTGGCCGTGCGACATACCGCCCGCGACGGACGCCCCCAAGTGGGCCTTCTGCTTCGACGGGGTGCCCTGGTTCCCCGCCGCGATGACGCCCGCGCACGAGCAGCGGCAGTCCCGCCACGCGCCCTGCTTCACCGTGGCCATGCAGCCGAAGTGGGTTTTTGACAACCTCTTCAGCACGCCGGAGAAGCGGCGGGCCGCCGTGGGCGCGGTCCGGAAACTGATGCCCGCGTACGACGAGATCGAACCGAGTCCGGATCTGTCGGCGTATGGGACCGAGGGTACGACGGAGGCGCATCAGTACTATCTGCTGGATGAGAACACGACGAGTTACTGTCCGTATGAGGACCTCGACAGGTGATATTCGTAGTCAGCCGAGCGCTGTTGAGATTTTCATGTATTTCGAAGAATCGAAAAAGTTAATAGAGGCAATGGCGAGGGAGGCATAGCAGTATCGTGCCGATCGAATCACCCCATGTGAGAGATTAGCATGCTTCTCAGGCATATACCTTAAGTAGCCTTCACACCACTCCATAGGAAATTAATCCATCCTCCATAATCAAATTCCAACACCTATCCCTTCTCTCCACCACGGCACGCAGCCGACCACGAATTACCCATATGCCATTTGATTCCCAGGCGAGCAACGACCCAGAAACACTCGCAAATCCAGTCCGCAAACCCTTCTTCCACCTTTCACAAAAATGGGCCTGTCACAAAACAGCCAAGCAACATACACCCCACCTCCCACCCAAGAGCATCCCAAACCTTTCCCGTACGAGCGAGCACAAACACAAAGCCCACACACCGACCCCAGCAAACCACCCCCAGTTTCCCCCCTACACTTCAACCCACCATCCTGTAACCGTAGCGCTACTATTCGCTGTCCCGAGCAAAGCGAACACTATAGCCTCAAATAAAAACCTTCGTCAATCGTCCCAGCCAATCAAACACAGTCCTAACCAACAGTCCCGCTTAATCCTGTTGGGGAATTTGGCCATGTAGGATTGATTCGGTTTTTTTTATGTCTTAGTGTGAAGGCCACTTGTATATCTGAGAAGCATACCGACTTGTCACCTGAGGGTGTCCACAACACAGGAGTGCGGGCATCGTTTCCAGCAAAATGTCATCATCCGTATACCTTACCTGGCGAAAGAGTCCATGCCGCACCGCGCGCAGCCCTGAAAGTTTCACTCTGTTGAGACTCCCCCATTAATGATCTCTCATGCACCACGGTAGGGGTTGGACCACTACCGTAGGAAGCTGCTAGTCGTTTGTGAGCCTTTACTATGGCCCATGGTATTGCTGCCAGATGAGCATAACCTCGGTGGTCACCACGCAGGGAAGAATAAAGCACAGATAAGACAGAAGAAGAGGCTGGCCGCATTTGGAGGAAATTGGTTCAGGTTGGAGTAACTACCTAATGATGCATATCGCTTACCGTACCTTACCTTAGTGATACCCCCAAGTAGTTGTGAGCTCTCAGTCCACTTGGCCCAGCGTGCTGAGCGTCACCGACCCTCGTAAGTACAGATTCCCCGTAATTTGTCTCGAGATTGGTGTCGTCACGGCCGCGCACGCGCAACCAACAGTCTCTGATGATGCAAAGACGACAATTACATTCGAGATGCTTATGAGCAGGATGATTCCAATGCGGCCTACAACAAGGGTTTCATATGGCAAAGCAGCTAGTGGACCGGGAGCGAGAAAGCAAAAGAAGTTGAACACAAGGGAACCGTGAAGGTCTGCATATTTGATTCCGAACGAGTCACGGGAGCAGCTTGCGTATGGGTCTGCATGAGTGGATTTGATTATTGTACAAGACTAAGGTGATAAGTGCAACATTTGCATCGTTCTGCGCGTATGACTAGCACAGGCTTGGAGTGCCGAAAGAATGGAGACACGAACATAATCTGAAGGAAAAGAGACAACACGCTTGCTCCCAGAAGGGGGATGCTGCCATTTTGATACACGATGTGTTTCGACAAGGACTCAGATCGTAACCTTGAACGCGCG
This sequence comes from Evernia prunastri, assembly GCA_003184365.1. Classification (NCBI taxonomy): domain Eukaryota; kingdom Fungi; phylum Ascomycota; class Lecanoromycetes; order Lecanorales; family Parmeliaceae; genus Evernia; species Evernia prunastri. The sequence goes on from NKYR01000061.1 coordinate 29,411, forward strand.
GCTTCAGCACCCTTTCCATTGCGCACAACTCAAGCCACAAACCCCTCTTTCAACAGTCACACCTCCTCCTCTTTTGATCGCACCTACAACTTCCTGCCCACACGGCAACCTTTGAACGTAGGCATCCCATGATCCCACGTCAAACCGTCCGGATTCCCGTTGCGATCGACACAAGCCGGGAAGTGGGACCTGACGTGGGATTTGACGGCGTAAGCCCCTTTGCACCTGGGGCAGCGGAGGTTCAGGGGCCGGTTTCCGCGGGAGAGGCACCTGGCTTGCACGGGCGCTTGTCCTGGGGCGAGCGTCGAGGGGATCACGACCCCGCTGACGGCGTCGAGTTTGGCGTACATGGTGTCGATACGAGCGGCTCTTTTGGCTAGCAGGGCCGCTGACGGTTGGAATGGTTGCGATGAGGAGGTACTGGGTTGTGATGTTGAAGCACTGGGTTGCAATGTTGAGGCACTGGGCTGTGGTGCTGAAGGACTGGGTTGTGGTGCCAAAGTACTGGCTTGGTTGCCCCGCATAGTAGATGAAGCATCGTATCGTTCTACTAAGGTTGCTTCATTGGCTCCGTGATGCAATCCTCCTTTTCCTGAATCTTCCACCGCATCGTCGCAACGCGCGCCATCCCGATTGCCATTCTTTGTCGATGCGTTGCTCTTGTTTGAGTCTTGAGAGAGAATTGCTGGTGCTTCCGGATTTGTTGGCAAAGTGTAAGCTCGGGAGCTGCTGTTGGACTGCAATGGCTGATATCGTAGTTTGGGTGGTATTGATCCCTGATAAGCCGAGCGAGTGCTAGGCTGAGGGCGCCCTGGGGGATGGGTGTCCCAGTAGTATGAGGTTTTTTGCTGGTCGCGCTTTTTACCTGTGAAAGCTGTGAGCAAAGGTCGGAAGCAATATTGGGAGTACACACCCTCATCATTTGCAATAGGAGATGATGGCTGGCCCAGAGGAAGTTGATTGCCATTGGACTTTTGCTGATGACTAGCTGACTGATAAGGGGCCAGAGAACCGTGAGACGATTCTGCACTTGAGTTAGGCGTTGTGTTGTATAGATATGCAAATAACGAATCAGATGCATAGTGAGGGTGATCTGCCTTACTGAACATTGATATTGGTGGTAAAGTAATTTGAGGTCCTTGCCCGTCGTCACGCTGAATAACATACGCTCGGTGCCGGTCAAGTTGACCATTGGATGTCAGACATGTGAACTGATTTTGACGCCACACATCGAAACGAGGATCTGATTCATCTAGCCGTGCACGAGAATTCTCATCTGACAGATTACCTGACATTTTGACTAGACAAAGACCATTGAGACTGTGGTATTAAGAATGTGAGGGATGGTAGAAAGAGACGGTTGATGTGAAAGCTAGTGATGGTGTTAAGACTTGTTTATTTTTTCGGCTTTTCCGTAGGGCGTAGCGTGTTTTTCGCCAAGCAAACTGCACTTTCAGTGACAACCATTTTGACTCTGGCGCAATTGTCTGTGAGAACACCAAAAAAGCCCATCGTGCTTTCTCAAATTAGCCCTCTTGCCTTCTCTGGCTATAGCGACCTTTTAGAGTTCCTGTTCAGCACCTCAATGATCCAATCCTTCCCTTTCACACTCTCTGGCAAACGATATGTGAATGCAATGGGAAAGCAATGCATCTGCTTCTCCCACTCCAACCACTCTCCACTTACTCCAGCTGCTTGAGATTTATCTCGAAAAAGTAAGGTATCAGGAGTGAGTATATCATAGCCACCGGTCAAACCATGAACGCTGACATGTCTTTCCTTCAGAATTATGAGGTCTGCAAGTACAGGAGAGAGCCTTGGATCTGAGAGGCCCCATGAATCTGCCCAGGATTTCGCTGTCTCAATCTCAATGGGTAGTCGTAACACCGGATCGTACCTCTCCACTTCCCGGATTTTCGAGTTTGTGAAGCGGAGATCCACAGCCGGAGCGATTAGCATCAAATTCGCTGGGCCTTTTATTTCCGGACGGGTCTTCAAAACTTCCAGCATCACAGCCAAGACAAGATTTCCTCCGGAAGAATCACCGGCAAAGCTGAGTGTCTCATCTCGCCCATTGCTCAAAAGAGTTCTGAACAGCTTCACGAGATGGGGAATTGTCACCGGAGCAGGACTATGAGGCGCAAGCGGAGGACTGATGAGGCTGATCACGGAATCTGGTATCCGCTTACTCAACTCCGCGATGAACCTCCAGTGGTTAGAGGAGGGCGGCATGCAGAAACTGCCACCGGCAACGTAATAGACTCGGCGTGTCTGGTTTGCGTTCTTGTGAGCTTCAGGACATTTTGCGGTCAGGTCTTAGATCCACACATCGTCCACCCGCCGCTCGGATACATTGCATTGGGAGGCTATCGACGCGGGTGGCTTCAACTGAGGAGAGCCTGGAGGTAATGGTTTGCCAGGCTTGGAGATCAAGGAGCCGAAAGGACGAATGAGGAATTGAAGAAGCGCTGTCGGCAGGGATCGATTATAATGTTTTGAGACCTTGATGCTTGTATCCATCATACAGACGTTTACATACGATCGAAAGGTACCTACTTCATGATGATAATGGATGAACGGCCATATTCGATGGAGGATGATATTGTAATTTTGACGTAGCATTACTCTTGGACATTGCACAAAATTGTGCACTTCGCACTAGTTTTATGCATTTAACATCACCGTGCATAGCTAGTTGGAAGGAGCAGGCGGAGTCTCGAGCAGCTTAGTCATAGATAGCCTAGGTAGTGGGGGAGTATCTCTCCTGCAGGAGCCTTCATAGAATATCATCTTCGTGCTACCCACTTTCTGCCTGTGCCCGAACCACCGTACACTGCCTTAATGGGTAAAGTCTCTACAATCTACGACCTCTGTGTTGACCATGCGCCTGGCCCCTCTTTCACCAGAGAGGGACCTTTCTGCTACTCTGACCTGCCCCCCGAGCTCCGCGAAAAGATTTTGAGGCTACTGCTGGTTCGTGGGAACGTCGCAATGGGCAAGCAAGGGGCAATTAAGAACCGTTTTAGCCATTGGAGCCATGAGAGACCGATGTGGCAACTACTCATGGTGAGCCGTCAGTTGCGGGCTGAGGCCAGCGCTGTCCTCTACGCACTAAGACACAATACATTCTACTTTCCAATCGACGGTAACATGTTACTACCTTCATTCTACTTACGTCCATGGAACAGTACGATGTTTGAGACCGGTCCGCCCCGAATCGAGAAGATTGATTGCGCTTTTGATATGGGCGATTTCAAAGACACCACCTTCAATGTGTACGAGGATGCGAAATCCGCCTACGATGCTCGTGTAACGGTTCCTGGGGGCTTGTCGTTCTAACAAATTCCACGGTCCGAGCGATTGGAGTTTCTACATAGCATTTACAGCTCCAAGCTGCAGAGGGTATGGGTCGGCATGGCTAGGGCTTTTTGCGTGATTAAACTCCATCTGCTACGATTAGACCTCAGTAAAGCGCGTTGTGCGGTTGGATGCTGCCGATACATAGAGGAAGCTATGGGTGTACTGGGCTTGGTCCGTTTTGGCCGGGGGCCATACCTCGAGCGAATTGAAATCCTTGGAGTATTGGATCATGAGAAGGGAGGTCTGATGAGATATATCGAGCAACGGAACATCATATCAAGGGATTGCTATGCCTTCGTCGACAATCCAGGCTGCACCTGTGACGTAAGTCGCCGGAAGGGAACCCCACACGATTTCTCTGGCTGACAGTTTAATCATTCAGATCGATCCCGAAGCCTGCTGTTACGGATGAAGCATTCCAACAACAGCAATGGCAGTGATGACAACCACTTGCGTCACCGGCGCAGGCGGTGGTACATAGAGATGAGCGATTGTTGAAGGATTTCAGGCGATGAAACACTTCTCAGCCAATGGCTCCGGGTACATACCAATGAGCCGAGGTTTATCAGGGGTCAGCCATGGTCTCAAAGAAGCAATGCGCGATGCGTAAGAGACCTTACCATTATTTAGTCTAGCGATTACAGCGAAGGCCGAATCCACCTGGCTATATTGAATCAAAGGCATACTACATGACCATCCGCAGAAACATAGCCTGCTCCATTTGTACCCTGCATGAGTAGCGGAGGCCACGCCTAACCCAACCCCCCATTCCCGTACGATTCTCAAAGAGGGGCAGCCCCACGAATGCCTCCAGCGCCGCCACTCCCCCTTGCAGCGCCGCCAGGGCATTTGGCAGCCTCGGTGTTGACTGCTCCAAGTCCCACGAGCGTGGTCTTTCTCCCAGTCCTTTGCGCAGACCTCCTCTTTGACCTCTGAGCCTTCACAGATCACATCCGAACACGCTCTTTCAAGAACGGTCCAGTTCAGCGAACCTCTTGGCACGGTTCGTGCAAGAAGAAGAAGCACCGTCTCGTAGCCTCTATGTGGGCGATCTGATACGCCGTGGCGAAGAAGGGAGACTGCCGACGGTCTGATGAGGAGGGCGTTGATGAACACCGAGATTGAGAAGGGGGAGGGAAGTGGGGGGCGTAGAAAGACGGTACTAAGGTGGGTATTGTTGGTGTGGTTGGCTCTTATTAGGTGGTCCTCCATATCTTGGCAAATTGGCTTCAAGCCCGGCTGACTTTCAAACAAAGTGTCAAGAGTTTGTAAGTAGACGCCTTTCAGCAACGCTGACCGGAAAGATAAATACAACATATTTTGTGGATGATCGATCATCGTCAGGTAGTTGGGTGTATGAGTCTTCTCGCCTGGCGCTTCGCGGTTTAAGAAAACGAGATCCGAGATAGAATCAAGCGGCGATCCAATATCGAGCATCTGTGTGTACTGCTTGTGTTTGACAAGTGCGCTCCCTGCAGCACGGGCGGTCTCCTACTCGTCCAGATCATCTCTGCGCAAGCATACTACTTATACCTAGCCATCGTCACCAATATCGCTGCAAGCCTTTCCTTTCTCCACTCCTTCCACGGCCTCTTCTCCACTGTTACATTGCCTCAAGTATGATCCTAAGGAGCGATTGTTCCTTCTAGCTGTGGAGTGGTGGACCGCTTACACAGTCTGTGAAGCTCACGCTAATTGCCACCAAGAGTCATTCGAAACTTGGCGTCTTGAGAGGTAGCTACCACACAGTGCTAGCTGTGCAGCATTTCGAACCCACGGCCTGCTAATTCCGTTTGCGTGTCTTTGACGACTCGCGCCCGGCTGACTGTCTTCGCACCCAACTTCTTTTATGGCAGTGTCTTCAGGGGAGGTTGGTTTAGCAAACTTTTTGTTACTACTTGGTGGACTTTCTGGGCGTACTGAGTACCGATCAGTTCGCCAGTGAACGACACAAAATTGCAAACAAGCTTGTACTGTCATTTTTGCCTTGGAGAATATTCTATTGTTCTGCCCGAGGCTGCTATCTAGGTTACTATATACTTGGAAAACGCTCAAATTTTGCTTGATGGCTCACGCAATCCAAAATCAGCCACAAAAGATTTCAAAATCGCTGTAGTGAACGCGCTGATGAGATAACGGAGCCCCTAAGGGAAACGACAGGCGGCAAATATCGTCTGTGAGATGCGGTTTGGTAGGTCGGTGCTAGGCGTCCAAATGCTTCAATTCAAATGCAAAGATAATCGAGCAACCAAAAACTCACTCAGCAAGGGTTTATACACAGGTCTCGAATCTTCTGTTGATGTCGTGATGCTCGTCGCCGACCTAGGGTCGGCGAGAGAGTCTTCTTGGCCGGAGTTCCCTCCTTGGAGGTGATCGGTCTCTACTAGCAAGTCATTTAGGAGAAGCGGTGAGGACTTTGGCTTCTGACAGCTGTCGTCGTCGGGGGACTCTTGAGATCTCTTCTTTTGACGAACTGTCCGCACCAGAGTCACTGGACACCACGGCTTTCCTACGTTGGGTTATTGGCTTTGGAGATGGACTTCTCTGCGCGGGCCTTTTGGGAGCAGCGGATATGATGTTCGGTTTCAGTACCTTTCCCTTTCCCTTTCCCTTGGGCCGTAACCTTGAAACTTCCTTGTAATCGCGGTCGCTGTCCTCTTCTTCTGAGGTGCTTCGGGATTCAGATTCGCTAGATTCGACGACGCGAGTAAGGCGAGAAGGCCGCCTGCGTGAAGATCTGGGTGTAATCTGCGATCCTTCGGGAGTAATAATTGCCAGCCTACGATTAGCGCTGTGGATGGCGTGCTCTCTATGGTCGTACGCCATGTCGCTTGTGTTTCTCAGTGCGGTCCGACCCTCACGGAAAGTCTGAGGAGAGTTAGTCAGACCCCAGGATCCAATTGGGGTCATGTGAGTGTGTGCAGGAGTCCCGTGGCCTCTGGGCTGCGTCATATGATGTGTGAACATTTCGAGGTCACCTCTCCCGTGTAAAATTGCACTGGCGGTGTGCGCTTTGTTGTCGTACCTCTCTCTCCTCCCAATAGATCGGATGCTGTGCATGGCTCGAGCACCTAAAGCACCGTCGTGGCGTATTTGCCGCTCGGCCACCGCAATCGTACCGTCGGGACCCTTGGCTTCCGTGAAGAAGGTCGGCAGAAAGGGCAGCTCGTTACGTGATGATGGGATTATAGCCTTGTCCAGTCTCTCTCGAATGTTTCGGTTTCCCGGCCCCGGGGAACAGCCTTCGTAGTAGTCAGGCTTTGCAACGACGATCTTAGGAGTCAGGGCCGTGATGTTCCCGAACTGAACATTCTGGGCAGAGGGAGGCCTCCCTCGGCCTGTAATTCTGGGAAGAACATGACTCATGACCTCGTCTTCGTTCTGCGCTCTTCTAACGGTCCTGACGAATGACTTATAAGATGCATCCAAGCTGCGGGAAGGCGAAAGAGATGAACGGGGCTGTAGCAGCACTTCCTTCCAGTCTTGATAATTTGCAGGTGTCTGGTCATCGTCGGGTGGGAAAACGTAGTTGTCGGTAAGGAGTTGTGCGCAGCCCGCGTTGTAAGCAGAAGATCTGACTTCTCTGCTGGAGGACATAGTAGTCGGCGTTGGTGAGACTTTCTCGGGATTGCGATACTATTTCGATTGTAAGCGTCTCCGCGAGTCTTAAGGAACATATCAGCGTACTTTTCTTAGATCGGAGAGATCTGGACCTCCGTGGCGCGCGAAGTGGGTGATGTCTTTAGGACGCTTTTTGAGGTTGACTGAGGTGTCTAATATGCGCTGCGCTTCCGCTTTTAGAAGAGAATTCCGTCGATTCAGCTCCCGTAGAGCATCAGGAGCAAGCGAAACTTTGGACAGCGAGTCCCAAAAACTTCGTTGAGCGCGGTCCCAACTGGACCGCGAGAGGTGGGTGGAAGAGGAGCTACTAGACTTTGGTCTCTTTGCCGGATGTTCTGAATGTTTCGAGGGATCTTCGTGTATGTGCTCGGAGGAAAGGGTTCTGTGTTTCCGCTTTCGCCCTGTAGGTGGTTGTTGGGAGTCAGGTGCAACTGTAGGCCCTGGCGAAGACGAATCGCAAGGCCAAGTTTCTTGATTTGAGTGAGCTCCGACCTTTCGAACATGCCGTAGGATTGCCATGATTATATAGAAGATCCAACGTTGAGCTTCCGAAAGGATTCGACGTAGATGCTTCCTTAGTTGAGACGAGACTGAAAACGCGCTCATGCATGCGGCCGGGCGTTAAAGGTCTCGAATCATGGTTGCCTAGCACTGTGTCTGTTCACATCCTATCAATCTCTGATCTTTCAAGGAGTTAGGCATTTTTAAATGGGGGGAGTGTTTGAAGGCACTGATGTTGAAACGCGGAAACCCCGATCCAATTCGACGGCGAGGCTATTTTCAAATCCCTCGGCGGCTACAAAGCCGCTAAGTTCCAAAGCGGATAAGCGCAAAGACAGCTCAAACTTTGTATAGCCTCAAATCTTCATCGCTTAAGGCGCGTCCACCACGCAATACACTTATAATACAGGTACATCAAAGGATAGATCTAGCACTAGCGGCCGCAAAATATGGGTGGATTTGGGCGAATCGTTCACAAACTTTCCTCTACCACAGCCTCAATCCAGTAGCAGGGTGTGAAATGTAACATGACCACCAAGTGCGAACCTCAAGATCGCTGAAGCTGCCAAACAGAGAGTCCGATTCGGAAGTACCGTATGTGTGTGAGAAGACAGAGAAGCCTGGAGACACTGGTTCAATTTCCTGCGCAGCGTCAGTCATCACGGTACCCTGACTCACTGGAAGCCGTTTCAAGTCTGGGACTATTCCTGACGCGTTGTCAGCGTTGGAAACCATAGGACTTCAATACCTCAGAAAGTCTGCTTTCCATCAGGTCGACAATGGCAAGTTCGAAAGGGTCCTACGCGATGGCAGTGCATTAAGACTTGCATACCTCAGACCGTCGGCACTGAGATCTAAAGCTTGGCTTTCTCATATCCTTGGTAGCAGAGTTGTCTTTTCTGCGGCGACTCCGTATCCCGGAATCGTACGCTAGGGCCATCGTGCGTCGTGGATACCACTTCCATTGTGTCCTTTTGACAGGTCAGTTCCATAATGGGCCGTAATCCACATCCAGCGCAAATTTTTCCCCAAAAGGACTTGTCATGTTTTCAAAGGCAAAGAAAACCTGAGGGTGAGCTCGCTTTACATGATTCAAACCATAGCAATGGCTACCTGCCATGGAATGACATCGTGTCACCATCATAAAACTGAAGAAACTTGATATGGATGGCCCTGTAAAATTGAAATTACCCTAGGAAATTTCACATTTGAATACATCTAGGGCTGACTGTCTCGTGACTTCCGTGAAGTTTCCGTATCTGAAACCCTCCTTCCTTTAGATTCTCGCAGAAATCATCTTCGCCTCTTAGCTTGACACAATACACCAGAACGAAACCCTCATGGCAACGGTACCATTATTCTCGCCTCAGGCCTTACTGAAAGCACACAGAAGAGACCACCGCTTCCTTCCTACGCCCCTGTCTTCGAAGGATCAAAAACCTGCGTCGGCCATAACGGTCCCACCTGAAGTTTGTTCATCTGACGCAACATCTTTACCGCCTCCAAACTCTCTCCCCGGTCTTCCAGCCGAGATCAAGCAAGCTATATTCTCATCACTAGCGGATGGGGTACGTTGAAGGCGCTTGTACTGACATGCTCCTCTATGTACAAAGCTTACGTCGGCCTTAAACCCATCAGCCGAACCAACATCATTAGCAAGATATTGCGAGCCCAGATTGACACTAGCCTGATGCACGAGGCTCTGACTACGCTGTATTCCTCTCGAATGACGCCCTTCACCAGAGAGGAAGCCGGTGATTTCGTAGGAGGCTACGTCACCCGTAAAACGCCCTTTCAATTTGACACACGCAATGGGTTGGACCTCAGCGAACTGCATAGCCATGTTGAATTCTTTGCTAAACGATTCGCCTCTTTTGCGCTCTCGCGCAAGCTTGCGACCGGTTCTATGGAAAAGGACATGGTAACTATTTCACGAAGTGAGCTGACTCGGATTGAAAGAACCCTGTATCGATTCGAGCTCTACAATAATTTGTTCGCCGTGCTTAGAAGGTCCGGCTCTGCCCGTAACCCGACATGGACTATATCTGAACGGGGCTCCTATCTCTCTGACGTATTTGCGCCTTGGGAGAACGAACAATTGGCATGCATTCGTGACTACCTGCTAGAGGAATTATCAGCGTGTACGTGGCGCCCTCGTATCTCTGTGAAGAGACCTCGAGTAGCTAATATGATCTAGCTTCCAGTCGCATAGCCGATGATGCTATCCCGCGGAGAGCCCGCAAAAGCCGCTTCGATAAGGATTGGAGCAAATACGACCCTAAACCTTATCTCTCGCTCGGTCTGGCATGCCTACACCGACTCATCCTCGCTAAGACGTATGAAGAATGCTACAAGATCCTATCCAGCCAGTCGCCGAGCGACGAAGACCCTCTCCACGCGGCTTTGAATTACGGAGGATACTACTCTCGTACACCGCTTTCGCAGCAGCAGCGGACAGACTGGCGCCACTGGATGCCTCCACAACTCGCAGACGACAGGGATAGCGGCCCCACAGACGCATGGTGGGAAGTGAGCTCGTGGGAGAGGGGCGAGACTCGAACGGTGCTGCTTCCTGCCACTTCGTTTCGGGAGCCGTGCAGGGTACAGGTCAGCCCTGGGCAGGATTGCGTTCTGCTTTCCAACGTAAGGGACAAGTCAAGGAGCGACCACAGTCTTGGAAACAGTGACAGGAAAGTCAACAGCGGCGAGCCTGGTCGCAATGTCAAAGCGGGTGGAGTCATCGAGATGAGCATGACCAGATGTCACGGTCTGAATTAAGAAAACTAGAAAACAAACTTGCATATCTGACGTCTGTGCCGCAAACCCACCAACAGTCTATCTCGCCGAAGCAACGCCTCTTCCTGAATAGAGAACATCTGCTCCATCTAGAGCCATTCGTAGTCTCCGTCCTTGCACAACCATCATGCCCCACTCCACGGTCAGCACTGCCCCTATGACCATGCCTCCCAAAGCCAGCCTTCTCCTTCCTTCCCCTTCTCCATCCTCACACCGAAACAAGTTATGTAGGTTGAACATGCCTACAGTCAACGATCGTATCGCAGCAAGAGTCTTCCATATGCCGACCGAGCGGTATACACGGGTGTCTTTAATCTGCTTGACGTTGTTTTCGATCGTGTGTTGAGGAAAGGGATGCGGTGCTAGTGGATGGGGCTTGTTTGAGCTATTGCTTGCTGTGGAGTGGAGTAGGGAAAATCGGATGATGGGTGGGAGTTGGGCTGTAGGTGCGCTCTTCATTGAGATGGAGAGTTTCTAGAGGACGTGCATGTAATGCAGGATTGGCGGAGTTCTGGTGGGGGAGACTTGGTCTGAATGAGCGTGATGTCTGTCAAGGCAAGGATGGTCCCTTGGATGAGAGCGTTGTAATGCCGGTGCGAAGTCGCGATAGGAAGGCGCGCGGGGCTCGCGAGGATTGTAGGGGGGGAGTGGCAGTGGGGGTTCCACTTGGCTTGATAGTCTGGGCTTGTTGTGGCTTGAGATTGGAGTCTCCTTGGTGGTAGAAGTGGGTGAGCATGCTGGCTTACTGCAGCTAGAGGGTGCGTGTTCGGGTTGCAGAATGATCATCGCCTACTAGGCTCGCAAAGCTATTGTTGCTTTCCTTGGTCTTGTCCTGTCGTGGGATACGGATTTCCGGTGTGGGTGTCAAGTCGTGGAAAGTGTATGAGGATGTTCAGTCGTTTTCTTTGGCCCGACATTAGACTTCAGCTATCGAGTCTCAATCCTTGAGATTCTCCCTCCACTTCTTCATATCCGTGATCCACGCCTCCATGTTACCCCAGATTGCCTCAGGCGCCACTGTCTTTGGTCTCTTAGGTTGAATAGGTTCGCTTGATGGACTGGATGGAGGCCATGTGATACGGCTTTCGTCCCCAGGGCTCCACCAACCTCTGCCACCACGGCACCAGATCTTGTGTCTTGCTTTGAAGGAATCCTCCATCAGGCGGTAACAATGCTTTTTGATTGTGAAGGGCTGATGAGGAAGATCGTCCCAGTCGTGATTCAGAAGGCCCCATTGAGCAAGCCGACTAGAGTCCCACATCACATAACCCCTTTCTCGCAGAAATCCTTGCTCGCTCATACCATACCAATACTCATGGGTGTCGTACGCATATGCCCACCGCCATGCCTCTTCTGGACCCTTGTCACCGTCGATGGCCAGTTGAGCTGGGATATAGACGCGTTCATCCTCTATCGTCAAGTTCTGGAGATTCGTCAAGCCGTTGACATGGTCTTGTTGCTTCAAGGCTTCGAAAAGAGAGTACCGAGAGAATCCCTCAAGCGCCTTTAAGATATGACAACGGTCGTCGAACGTGGATGCATCGATGACTTTACGAAGATTCGTCAGGCCAACACAAAGGTAGGGGTCTTTCCAGTAGTTGAACCGTGCGTCCCAGTCGTCATCAAGATACTCTATCCTTCTCTCCCCCCATTCGACATCATGCTTAGCCACGTCATTAAAAGCTGAACTCGTTAGCCGATGGTATCTAGCGGAGGCTTTGGAGAGTACATACATGGAGAGAAGCAATGATGAAGATAGTCTCGGACGCAAGCCAACTGCTCGTTTTCCCAGGGTGCGCTTATGGAGAAGAACATTCTCTGCGGGCTCTTCGGGGCGGCCAGGACGGTCTGAACTCTGTCGAGTTGTCGGAACATATTGCTGAAGAGCTCATACCTATAGAAGGTTCGTTTGATCCGAGTGGTCTCTGAAGACGATAGTAAAGGTGGTAACGCCTCGGGAAGTGCAGTCACGGGGTTGATAGACAATGTCGAGCAAGCGAAAGCTCGGGAGAAGAATTCGATGTGGTCATGTAAGCCACCAATAGCCAAAGCATCGCGAAGCTTCCATCTCTGGGGTAGAGTTGTGAAATCGTTCCTGGTGTACATTTTTAGGAGCTCGGTGGCTGTGTCATCACTGTAGTGTTCAAGCGCCGTTGATTCATACACGACCATAGCATCGCATATGAGATCCCATCCGATCTGGATGTGTAGAACTGACTTAGTGATAAGAGGTTCAGCATTGAGGAAGGTGTGATAAAAGGATGAGCAAGTCGACACAAGTGATAGCAAAGTGCTTGCGTTTGGTAGCTCCGAGAGGATGGCTTGCTTGAGCTCGGGTGGAAGAGATAGGAAAGGACTCGGTGAAGGTACAAGCGGGAGGGGATGTTGATCATCCATGTTTGACATGTTGCTTTCAAAGTAGTCTTGGTGAGCAATACATTGGTGAGTTGTAAGACGGACTAAGAGTGAGAGAGTCAGAAAGGAAACTATGGCCCGCGCTAGTCAGCCTTGCTGGGCTTGCGCTAGCGCCGGAATTATGTAGAAGGCAAATAATCTTTTCCCGTGCACTTGCTTGCTGACACGTATTCTTCTGGTCAAACAGTCACGAGAACTTCATGGAATCAACCGTTCCATCGTCCCGTAAGTCAACTGAGTTCCATAATGCTACGCCTCGATTTGGGAGGTAAGGTAGGAAGGATACAGACACTGCGGTCGGCCTAGAACCTCCGACGGGTTCTTGCCACAAGAATCACCCACCAAAGCCTGTGACCCTAATGACCCAGATGAAGCATTTGTTTAACACTTCGGGGAATATCTTAACACTTTTCAAGACGGGGAATCGCCAAGCCCGACGATCTTGGATGGTAGCCTATAGGAAGCAGCAGAGGCTCGGATGAAGGCCTCTCGTTCTGCATGCTACGCGCTTACATGCTAGAAGCTAGCCTCTAAACCGAGCTGCATCGCCAACATCCCCGCACCCTGCTAGTAGTAGTCGCCTCTTTGCACAATTGATCAAGAAGAATAGGTTCATCGTGCAGGGGGCGCTCGTCGAATCAACCTTCAGTATGGGGATTCCCTCCAATCAACATGGTGTCTCGCTCGGAAAGGAGGTTTTGGTTCGCTCACGGGGCCTACAACACTCGCCTCAGCCGCTTTATTTGAGTGCTTCTGCACCAGAAAGCCGACAGTTCTCGAAAGCAAAAAGTAGTTCTGACGCCGCTTCTCGCAAATGGATGAGCAGTCTTTAAAAGCAAGGCTCCAAAGGTTCGCAGACTAAGAGCCCGCATGACCAAGTGGTAGCTGAAGTGCGCGAGTTGAAGATATCCTCCCTTCCCACGATTTCTATTTCATAGACATATTTTCACTAGGGGCCTGCCGTGCCTCACGAAAGAACTTTCTGCAATCATACACCCAGCCATATCTTGTCAATCGTTGGGAATATGCCACGGTCAACCTCCTCGGGCTCATCAGAGCGCTCGTACTACACGGCTCGGAGTGATTATGATACCATCGATGACTACTATTCCAACCTGGCACCTACTTCGGCTGACCTACGAAGCCGGACTGACAATCCCCCTACATGGCCGCTGAGGAGTAGTCGCACCGACCTTCGGCTCTCAGAGCGCAGCACTAGGTACTCATCTGGAATCCTACCTCATTGTTGCCATCTCTCGAGCTCTCTCGTGATCCGATGCTATGTCTTGCGAAGGCAATAATCCTAACTCTGTTATATTTTCTAGGGGTTACAACCCGTCTTACTACGGTGACATAGCGCCTGTAGCCGGGAGCTCGCGTACGTACATCTCAAAGCCATCCACCCTGATGAAACCGTCAACTCTGTCGCAACCCCCCTTCTGATGCCAAAATTACATCACACTGCCAGAAAAATGCAAGCTGACACTGGACATTCCCCACAGCTCAATTACATGACACCGGTTATCAAGAGGAAGACATGGATAACCCAACGTTGGACACACCCATGGCAACTCGTTACCGCCAATACAAAGAGCTTGACAGTGACTCTCGTACGGCCGAACGGGAGTATAAAGACAGGCTCAACGAAATACCTCGGCCTCCGCCGAGAAAGCATAGGACCGGAGAATACGGTGGCAAGTTAGATCTCTAAGCAGTCCATCTTTTTTGTGTTGCAACCAATGCGGACATTGGGCGCAAAAGCCTTTTGTAGTATTTCACCTTCAAGCATATCCGTCCCTCGATATGCCATCTTGAAGGAATGCTAACCTCAAAATATTCAAAGGCAACCCCGCAATGACTTCGATCCATCATCGACAGTTGGCGCCGCACTCGGCGAACATGGTGGAGGTGTCACAGAGACATATAGCTGCGCGGGCCAGTTTCGATGTCGATTATGTGGGGCATTATAGAAGCAAATCGCAGCGCAGGGGTCACACCCAAAGGATCCAGGACGAAGAGGACAAAGCGGAAAAGCTTCGGGCGAGGAATGATAATCACAGGCAGTGGGGATATGGGGAAGACCGAGACTCCCAGAAGGAGGCGAAAAAGGAGCGGATTCGTGCGAATGAGGAGCGGCACAAGAGACTAGGTTACGAACCACGCGAAAACGGGAGGGTAAGCTCACCGCCGCTCTGAATGTTGTCATGGTGTTTTCCCCCTACTAATTTTTTCAACGTAGCGCCGCTGAGTAGAGCCTCCAATCGCCGGACCCGCGTCTAAGGGAAAAGGCCAGGCAGCGGATGGGAGGGGCGGGGTAAATGCTGCAAAGTGCAATGCAATCTGGGTATATGAGATCCCACCAAATCTACATGGCTGCTGTTAGCGACAATTGTATCTAGGGCAAATTACCGGATTGTACCCCGAAAGGTTGCATCTTTACCATCTCATGTCCCAAATTTCATTTCATACCCTTGGGGCGAATTACTCGTTCATGCCCCGAAAGGTTGGGTCTTTACCAATTCATACCTCAAATTATATTCTCATATCCCTCCATCCCTATCAAGACAAAGGATAAAAATCGGTTGAAATGGAAGCTACTGCGGTATGAAAGTGCAAAAAATACACTTTCTAGGGGTACTATCCCAGGAGCATTGGTCGGGAGATGGTCTTCGGGAGGCCTCCGGGGTACTTTGGTGGGGGGCCATTCTTTTCATGTCCAGTGACCGGAAGAGTAACCCCCGAAGAGTTTCCCCCAAGAAGCGCCCCCCACCCCCTTTTTTTTTTTTTTTTTTGAAATTCTTATTAAGCTCCCCTAAGAACACTCTTCGAAGAGTATCTTTCAAACAGTTTTTTAAGGGTAACACCCCTAAAAATACATCTTTTATGTTTCATACCTCAGCAGCTTCTAGTTTTACCGATTTATATTTCTAAGGGATATGAAAATGTAGTTTGGGGTATGAAATGGTAAGGATCCAACCTTTTGGGGTATGAATGGGTAATTTGCCCATTGTATCTAAGTCCGTGGCACGCATCATCCGAACCACTGTGTAGAATAATTGACGAACACTATCTCCCGATGCGGTCATCTGATTGAACGAAACTAGACAGCGAAATAGAGCCCTCTCTAATGTTATCACCATCGTCGTCCACGACCTATGATCATCATCCATCGGTAATACACAGCTCGATATCTAACAAGAGGAGTACAAGCCGCCATGCCTAGCAGAATCTTTGACGCTCTTATTCTCAGCGCCGGTCCCGTAGGCCTCTACACAGCCGTCAGTCTCGCTCGAGTAAGACCTACCACACTTTTAATCTTCCATCGAACCTTCCGCAACCGTGGGACACTTCCTGCAGATGTCCGCTGGACAGGGCAAGAGCAGATCGAGAAGTACGATGTTGGCATTGCATTTGCCGAAGGCGATGCGACCAAGGTGCATAAAGTAGACTTTTGGGGTGGTTATGGAGGATTTGAAATTGTATAGACGGACGGCAAAGTTCCGAGAGGAAAGAAGCTGGGGCTGGCGATGGAGAGTAGAGACCTTTTACCAGATGTTGAGGGTCATGCCGAGAACTGGTCTGAGAACATGTGTGTCCTTCACCTTTTCACGCTGTACGTTGTAGTTCGGTACTAATACAAGAAACGCAGATACCGATGCCTTTTCTGCGGTGGCTATGAACGCTCCCGCTTGCCTATCGGTTTTATGAGATTCTCTACGGCGGTTCACTTCAACCACATGATGATGGTCTATCATCTGAGCAGTGACAGGCCAAATGTGACAATAAAGACTAGTAGTGCACTTCTTGGGGAGCCTACATCGAAAGAAGCTATGAAGGCAGGCCAGTCTGCCGGCTTCGTCATTGATGTACGAAAAGTTCTCGAGCTGACCCGTGCACCAGACCTTGAGAAGGGGGTCGATCCTCACTTTATAGACGGTGGGAACGTGCGGAAGGGATGCCTTTGTTGACAAATCTCGCATGGAAATTGTGGGGCTACGGATGATAGTTGACAGGCTCGGGTTCGAGATCACTCACATTATGCTTAGAGGCTGCCTCAAAAGAAACGAGCCATTTGGTGAGAGCAGCGTCAGATGCTTCGTTGCTGGGGATGCAGGTAGTCCGATGATCCAGATTACCATTGCTGTCCCCCGCAGTGTCGCAATTGCAGCTGGGATCTCCCGACAATTCTGCGCAGAGGAGGGTGAAAGGGTATGTCATTCCGCAAGACGCAGGGCAAGATGTTCAGCTCCTTCCTCTTCCGGATAGCCTAGCCAACGTCTTTCCCCGCGTTCCAATACTTTACTTTAATCACCCCACCACCAATAACATTGACAGAAGTTGGTCTTAGTATAAATTGGGTGCCGTACTTATTCGCCTAACAAACGGCATCGAGCGAGTACCCTGACGGATCGTCAGCGTCTTGATGTATGTTTTATTGACTGCTCCGAGTGTTTTGTGAGAGTCAGAGAGGGCAAGGGTCATTCAAAGACAGGGGCTGGTCGATGCGAACGCAAGTGAGTACATTTCACGACCAGGCCTCGGGTGTGTGCCTAGAAGCAGCCTATGCAGCGCAATCACTTCCTCCACCTCCGGTGCCCCTGTGTGTGGCAAATCAGGAAAACACAAATTGTGGTTTTTATCTCAACTAAATTAGCCACATGAAACCAAGGCACTCCACGCTTTCTCTCCGAAAAATCGGTGCTAGTGTATGCAGCTCAAATCAAGCTAAAATCTCAGCAGCCTTCCCGTCAATAGCGGCCATCCTCCGGCAGAGCACCATGTGCTGGCCATCCAAAAGAAGCACTTCGACACCTTATAGCCTCTAGATTGAAGCTTATTAGCGATCGATTTCAGTAACGATCTATTTGCTCTCTCCGAGGTGCATCCACTGGGTGTTCGTTAAGCTTTCCGGTTCTAAAAGGTCTTAAATGATTACTACCTGTTCTCTACCTTAGGAAGGAGCCTCTCATAGCTGCCCCGGCTGCCACAAAATGAAGGAAGAAGAAAGTGGACCGTCCCCGGAAGGACCTCAGTGAGCTAGAATCCCAAATTTTCACTTAGAGCGCCAGACCTTAGTCAATAGTGGAGGACGTTAGAGGGATCTCGCCTAGATCCTTCGTCTCCACTGACGACCCATGAGTGCCATGACTTACCTGCAGTAAAACAGCCCAGACGTTTGCAGTGGCGCAAAACTTCCCCAAACCGGGTAAAGGACTATCCTTGGATGGAAGTCGCATGCATACCGGCGCTGGTGGCTAGCGCTTTCAGCTTGAAAGCAATCGTCATGGAGGGATGCTAGGTCAGGCTATGTTGTATTCAAAGGGCTTTTCGTCTCTCCGCGTCATACTTTTCAAGCATACGGTGTCCCCTATAAATATGGTTTCCTCTCGTGATTTCGGGCCTCGAGTCTTCGAAGACATCTATAGACTGCTCGAACCTTAAGGTCTGTCACGCTTGCTTCAATATGCAAACCTTCCTATATCTAATGCCCCTCTTGGCAACGTTTTCTTCCATCTCTGCTGCTCCAACTAGAGCACTTGAGCCTAGAGGCGCCTCTCAATGCGGTCAGTACACCAGTATATCCACTGGGACCTTCACTATCGCCACCAACGAGTGGGGAGCGTCCTACGGCACTGGTTCTCAATGCTCCCAAATCAACGGCCTAACTGGCAGTTCGCTTGCATGGCAGACGACCTGGACATGGGCTAATGGTGTCAACAATGTCAAGTCCTACACTAACGTTCAGTCCTCAACAACGTCTTGCAAGCAAATCAGTGCAATCAAGTCGATCCCAACGACTTGGTCCTGGAGGTATGTCTTACCATCCACAGTATCCCCCAAGCCTACCGCTGACCCGATCTGAAGCTACACCGGCTCAGCTATCCGCGCCAACGTCGCCTACGACACCTTCGTCGGTGCCTCCTGCTCCGGTACACAAGCCTACGAAGTCATGGTCTGGCTCGGCGATTTTGGGAGCGTCTCCCCCCTTAGCAACAACGGCTATCCTCCCACTCCGACCGCCTCCCCAACAATAGGAAACACCCAGTTCAACCTCATCGTCGGCACAAACGGAGCCACGACGGTATACAGCTTCGTCGCGGTTGCAAATGCGACCAACTACAGCGGCGACCTTCTCAACTTCTACAAATACCTTGAGACGAACGAGAAGTTGCCCGCGACCGATTATGTGCAGAGCATACAGGCAGGGTCGGAGGTGTTCACGGGCAGCGGGGCGGAGTTGTTGACGACAGCTTATACAATATCGCAGACTTGAGCGGTGGCATCGAAGACAAGAGTGCGGGGACATTTGTGCGGAGAGGTGTCACCGATGGAATTCAGGATTCCCTGACCTGCGAAAACCGTAGTCCCCATCGATTGATACTGCCCTTAGCAGAATTTGTAAAAGTACGAGATCGTATGAAGGCGCTACCTGCCCAATAAAGTACTTCGTCAGAACGAAATTTCACGTCCCGGTTTTTGAGGCTTGGGACTGAAACACACTCACTGGTCAGGCGGCTAGCGTTCTCCTATACAGCGTAGACTCCAGAAATGGTTTTCAAATTTGTGGTGTCTCCAAAAAAAAGAAAAAAAAAAGGATGCCAAGGCCATCGCTGACTAAGCTTTCAGACTGTTGACCTAGGGTGGCAACAGCAAGAACAAAGATCTCTTACCTCAAGCTCTCATCAGTCACCATACCCTCTCGCCTTGAGAGCTGACCAAAAAACCCACCAGGCCGTCCAACGGGAGAGCATCTGCTAGCTGGGTTGTGAATTCAATCTAGCCTAGGCCGTCGCTGGAGCAAAGCGTCGCCGATTTGCCGTCAGACGTGATCCCATGCTCATCTCAAATGATACCTACTGGGGCCACGCGATGGGTTGGCTTGCTTGGAGGGGAGAAAATACTACAATGCGGTGCTTCTAGGAGACTGCAGAAATGGCGAAGTGGTGAGGGTTACGTTGTCCCTCAACGCCTCCTGTGTGCCTCGTCCACCCAAAAGGCTTCATATGCTGGGGCGGCACGGATACTTCGAAGTTCTTTGAGGAGAATATCGATTTCGAGACGGTCTTGATGTCTGAGGACAAGACACTCCTCGGGAGATGCCGAGCCGCAAGGCTGAAGTGCAAAGTCTCCGTAAGTTGAAACGGAATGAAGAGCTCCGTCGGCCAAACTCTCAGTCATGCACTACGGCGAGCTGCTATCAGTCGCCAATATTCTCCCGAACTTGCACCTCGGTATTAGGGACATCAGGGCGACATATCCAGGTCAAAGCAGGATTCAAGCCCAATTATTCGTGTCAATAATCAGAGTAGCAACCGCAAGACAGTGCATTCTTCGGGAAGCGACAACCAAACATTCGATCGAAAGGAACTTTGCCTAGCCGCTTACGATGTCTCACTCAATGCACATAGTTGGGATCATTTCCATCGGAGAAATGGGACTTGGCATTGGGCAATTGCTAGTGGCTTACAAATACAGGGTACTCACATTTGCGGCGGACAGAAGGTGCAATTGACACGACCTCACTAAAAATACCAAAGTGCTGATATCAGTCTTACAGTGATGGTACTCAAGAAAGAGCTCGCTCGGCAGGCATCGAGCTACTTCCATCTATCAAGGCACTGGCTTCGGAGTGCGATTGCCTCCTTTCAATCGTTCCACCACGGGACGCCTACAGGACAGCGGAGCGCATCGCAGAAGTCTTGGATTCAGATACCCAATCCAGAAGCAGACCACTTTATTACGTTGATCTTAACGCCACCTCACCGAGCTCTGCCCGTAAAACTGCAAGCCTCTTCGAGTCGAATCCGAATGTAGTCTTGATTGACGGTGGCATCATTGGTGGAGTACCGCATCCCAAGGCAACCACAAATGGCACCTCTACCAGCCACCCTGATCTCGCAGCCCCTGACTGGCATTGCCCTAGCTTGATCGTGTCCGGCCCCGATAAGCTTCCAGACGGCCTCTTGGCGAAGGTTCTCAACTTTGACTATATCGGTGATGCCATTGGTGCGGCTACAGGTGTCAAGATGTGCTTCGCTGCCACGACCAAAGGCTTTGTCTCCTTGGCTATCCAGTCATTCACCACTGCACACCAGCTAGACGCGCTGCCGGTGTTGCAGGCGTACCTCGAAAAGTACAACCCCTCCACTCTGAAGCTAGCCGAAAAGGGGTTGACTACTATGCCACCAAAGGCGTACCGCTGGGTACATGAGATGTTCGAGATTGGGAATACTATGGAAGAAGACGGCAGCTTCCAGCGTGATCTGTTTTATGGCGTTGGCGAAGTATACAGAGCAGTGGCCGAAGACTCCAGACTCGGCTTAGAGAAGCCGGAAAAGAGAGTCCGAGGCAAGACGGTCGAAGATGTTGTGGAGGTGCTTAGCGAGGGTCTTCGAGCTAAAAAGAGCAGAAAAACGGGACAGTGACACAGCCCCTATGCTAGAACAGACAAGGCCAGAGGAGAAGCATCTATCGCGCTTCTTCATCGATGTCATGGCGAGATCAGACTGTTGGCAATCGGTCTAACAATAAAGCAGCTTGTATTCATGATTTGAGTGTACGGTACTTGGCATGCAACCGATTGCCAAGAATCTGATTTTAGCGATACAACGATAGAAAAATCTAGTCGTCCGCGCTACCGCTCTTCTATTGGAGAGGCATCCGGGCGGTTTCTGTGTTTGCACCCTGGCTAGAAGGGTCCACGTGGTCTTTATTTTCATATACAGCGAGCATTTATAAGGGCGGCGGGAGAGCCAGAATCGATTCATCCACTATTCGTTATTTACAGTATGTGCTACCTGCGCCAATACCAGATTCCAGATAACCAAATCAGCCACATGTCGATTTTCACCACAAGCCATCATATCTCGAACCAGTTCATATCATTTCATTGTATAACCGTGCATCATGCGTCGATAGATCTCGCCTTCGAGCCTTGCGAGGAGTTGCCTTCCAAAGCCTCAACGTGCGCCGTTGTGGTCTTGTTTTCTGCTGTTCCATCGGCATTAACGTTAACATGGGTATGGTCTGGCAGATACAGCTCCGTCGCCACGTCTCTAGCCTCGGCCTCGTGCTTTGGGATCGAGAAGTTCGGATCTTCGGTGTCCCAGGTTTTGTTGAGACTAGACTTGGGCATAATGGCTAGGGTGAAAGAGAGCAGTCCAATCACCTGATAGTGTATTATTAGCGGGTCGAGTCAACGGGTGTAGGATGAGCAGGGGGGGGGGACTTACAATGCCAACCAAGATCATTTGGGTCTTTGCATAGTCAGGATCGCCATTGGGCAATGGCAAGTCGTCGCCAAGCTTTGTCTCGATAGTGGGCGCAATAGAGGAGATCATGTTTCCAATGTTGTACGCAACGCCAGTGAAAGCAGCACGCATTCCTGGGTGCGGGCACAGTTGCTGAAGGATATTCCCGAGATTGCCGATGGCACACCCATAGAAGAATTGGAGGAAGAACGCCCCTGTGGCGAGATGGTTCCACTGATTCGGAAGGGCCCAGAGGGGCAACCAAGGCGCGCAAAGAAGCGCACAGCAGAAAGCTACCCATTTTGGGCTGTACTTGTTGGACAGATACCCACCGACCGTACCTCCAGAGACACCACCGACTTGTAGAATCACCGTTACCCATGTCTCATGCTTGACGCTGAGTTTCTTGTCAGTCAGCAGAAAGGTGGGGTACAAGTCCATGGCACCATGGCCGATGGTATTGAAGCAAGCGGTCAATGCACAGGCGTAGATGAAGGGACCGTAGTGGTTACGGAGGACGTATTTGAGCTTAGACATGAAGGGCAGATTACCACCGACAGCTGTCTTCGGGTCCACATGGTCGATACCTTCGGCTTCTTTGATCGCATTGGACTGGACTGAGTAATATGGTGTGATAAGACGGATAGCGAAGATAGGGACGGTCAGTCCAGCTAACAGCCAGTACAATGGCCGCCATCCGTACTGGTCTGAGCGCTAAGGTCAGTCACAGCAGTCTTCAAAACAAGATTCGGCTGACCTTACTCATGACAAGATGCAATCCCGAACAAAGCATATATCCTGCTGCGAATCCTTGCTGTGTCAATCCAGCGACGACTCCTCGAGCTCTTCCTGGAACGGCTTCGAGAACGCTGGACATAATCAAGCCATAGGTCCCACCGTATGCGACACCTAGACGGCATGAGCATCGAAGATGCTGGCCGTGAAAGCCTTGACCACTTACCGAACAACACTCGAACACCGATAAGTTGCCCGTAAGTATGTATGAAGCCACTGCACATCGAGAAGACACCGAGCAATACCAGATCTGCTAGCAGCGGTATCTTCCTGCCAAATTGATCTGCCAGCACGCCGAAGATAGCAGCGCCAACGGAACGCGACAACATGGAGGTCGTGTTTGCGTATGATATCTTATCCTGCTCCACCTTGAGATACTTGGCGAGATTGCTGATGGTGAAGGGGAGGGCATAGTATTGCATGGAGGCAAGTGTCCAGCATGACCAGCACGAGAACCAGACCAGTGCTTGCACTGGCTTCCTGCGAATCGTTGCAGCGATCTCACGTGGGGCGTTGGCGACGCCTTTCAGAAAGGAAGACATGATAAAAGACGAACGATAAGGTTATGTGTTCCTATGGAACCAATGTGTTGCTCTCGGTGCAAATTTCCAGAGACCTTTCTGGCAAAACAAAAGGTAGTGGTCGCAAAGGGTATATCTTATAGAGGTCTGATAGATCTATGTACGCATGCACGGTTTGGACGCTATCCCCGCATTTCACCTTACGTACAATCCCAGACCTGTTCTTTGAGACGCTTTGAGCCCCATACCACATCCGCTACCTTGCATTTTCCACGTGGCTTTAGAAAATGCTAGGTTGGCGCTGAAGTTGAGCACAAGCAAAGGGCAATAGACTTTGTGCATGCCTAGCGACGACAGGGGACATTTGCACGGGAGATCACAGTCCGCAGTGATAACGATGCAAAGAGACCTGGGAACATCGGATCATGACATGCCGCGTTGCCGCTTAGTATGTATGAGATCCCGGGGTACGCGGCTGGGGGTTAGGTTTCCGCTAAAGTGACCCCACGTTCTGGGGACCGTCATCACCCCGCAAAGTAAAACCTCAAGTACAAACTCACGATCTACGAGTAGTGACCCACCGGAGTCTCTTGGAACGTTCCATTCTCGAAGACGGCCTTGAGTATTCAGTTGGAACGGCAAGTCACAGAGCTTCGGGAAGCGATCTTCTTGTGGAGAACCTTCCGTGAGTCTGCTGCTATGGGGCCAGTCGCCCAACCAATACAAAGAAAGAGGATATATTTCGTCCTATGCCTTGAGTCCTATGTTTGTAAAAAGGAGCTGTTCAATTTTGATTCTGCAGAAACCATTTTTAATCATTCGAGATTCACGCGTTTCTATCTCTACTTGAGATAGATTAGGACTGAGGCGTAGGATATAGCACACGGTCACGTGGGTAGCAAAAATGGCCCACCTCGTACCAGAAGGTGCATGGGACACGCACATCCACGTCTTCGACCCCAAGAACTTTCCCTACGCCACACCGCGAGCATACACCCCGAAAGCCGCCCAAATGTCCGAATATCCTACCTCCATCACGGGCTGCAAGAACGTGGTCATCGTGCACGCCTCGGTGCAGGGCTCGTCCCCGGCCCCGCTCGTCGACACGCATCGCCGCCCGCCTCGGGCGGCTGGAGTGGGCCATCGGCATCTTCTGCCCCATCAGCGCCTGGGCGGTCATGGCGCCCATGATCCGCGCCATGGACTCCCGGGTCAAGATGGTCGCGGACCACTTCGGCGGGACGTTCCCTGGCGAGGAGAAGACGGCGGATTTCGACACGTTCCTGGAGCTGGTCCGCGAGAAGAGGGTCTGGGTCAAGGTGTCGGGGTTCGAGAGGCTGTACCATGGCCACGCGGGCAAGATGGATGTGATCGAGCCGATTGCGAAGCGGGTTATTGAGGCGGGGCCGGATCGCATCGTTTTCGGCACGGATTGGCCGCATACACAGTTGGGCGTTGCGAGGAAGGGCAAATCGGATCGGCAGCGGTTGGAGGATGTGGAGGACTTTCGCGACGTGGAGGATCGGATGCATATTGAGACGTTGAGGCGGTGGATTCCTGACGATGGGGTTTGGCAGAAGCTTTTCGTTACCAATCCGATGAAGCTGTTTGCGTAGGCTGGGGATGCGGGAGGTCTTGAAGGCTTGTATCGTATTTAGTATTAAGTTTTAGAATGAATGTCTAGGAACGAGTCGGTCATCTCATTGATAAGGACCAAAAAGATGTAAGCTCAAAGTGTTTGAAATAAATCTTGGAAGGGAGGAGCGCTGGACCATGGACTTTGCGTTTAGATTCGTTATATCGTGATAGAACTTTGAAAATTTTGGGGGCTCTTCACATGCCGAAATTGGACCTCTACACCCGCATATGAGTTTCATCACATAAAACAGAGGTGGAAGGCTAAGTAATGATCGTTGATAATATAGGAGCCATTCTATTGATCGACAGTACATATCAGCTTCCCAGCATTAACATTCGATTCCATCCTTTTATGCGCAGCCGATATCTCCGTCCAAGGAAACACCTGATCGACAACGGTCCTGACCTCACCGCTCGCCAAATGATGCATGATCTTCTCGACGAAGATATCCCGCAGCTTCCCCTGATACGCCGCATCCCGCGTCCGCAGCGTCGTAGCCAGCACCCAGATGCGCTTGTTCAGCAGCGCGCGCAGGTCGAAGCCGTCGACCTTGCTCCCGCTCATCGCCGCCACGAGCACGATCCTGGAATCCTTCGCCGCGGCCGCCGTGTTGCGGTGCCAGTAGTCCCGCCCGACCAAGTCGACGACGAGGTCGACGCCCCGGCCGGCGGTTTCGCGCTCCACGGTTTCGGCGAAGTCTTCGGCGCGGTAGTTGACCGCGATGTCCGCGCCCAGGGAGCGGCAGAGGGCGCACTTCTCGTCGCTGCCGGCTGTGGTGAAGATTTTGGCCGCGCCGCCTTTTTTGGCGACTTGAATGGCCGATTGGCCCACGCCTGAGGCGCCGGCGTGGATGAGCACCGTTTGGCCGGGCTCGAGGGCGCCGACGAGATGCACGGCTTGGATGGCTGTGAAGAATGTTTCTGGGACTCCGGCTGTTGTTTCGAAGGATAGGTTGGGGGGGAGGTGCATGAGCATCTTTTCTGAGACGACGATCTTTTGTGCGTACTTGTTTGTGTAATGTATTAGCTAGAATGATAGAACTGCGTTTGTTGATATTCTTACAGCACCACCATACGCTAGTCCGAATACCTTGTCGCCAGATTTGAAGTTGTCTCTACCTGTTCTCAAGTTAGTACGGCATCATCACTTTGGCGTATTGTGTCTTTATTTTCTTTTTCCCTTGGGGTCACTCACATGATGAACCTGTTTCTTCGACTATACCGCTGAACTCAACACCCAGAATCTTTCCGGATTCGGGTAGCAGTGGATATGGATACCTGTCTTCTCTTTGCATGATGTCCATGCGGTTCAGTCCAAAAGCCTTGATGCGGACGAGAACGCGATCTCCTGTCGGCACCGGGTCTGGGACATTGTCCTCGATAAAGAATGCATCCGCATTGCCCTTCCCGTTTCTGATACCAACTGCTTTCATTTTGGTGATGTGTGTTTTGTGAAACCAAACTCGGTGGCCAAAACTTGCAAGTGGTGTAATATAAATCTCATATAGGCACACTGGCTTCGTACGTAACTACACAGTTCTTTAGTATTCGGGCACTTGATCACACAGACCAGCCTTTCCCTCTGCAGCCGCAGAAATGAGGGCGGCAAATCGAGCCAGACCCCTTGTCCCGAATGGTAGAATTTCCAAAGCGCCCCTCGAAGCCCCACACGGACTTGCACATTGCGCTGAAGGCTTTCCGCTCTTACAAACGAAGGAAGTTAGGACTAGGCGGAGAAAGAAATGCGTGTTGTACAGTGGAGACGGAGGATTCCTATTCAAGCTTTCCTATTAGCGTATTCATAATCCGTGTCAATGCTTGGCAATGGAGATCCGACGCATCGTCGCATGATTTTTTGTACTATAGTATGAGCATTCTCCCATAATTATCATATAACAATCAACAAATATCGCAAATAGTCAAATTTGAAGCTATATCGTCTTGATCAAAAAATAAAAATGTTATTATATTATTACTATTGATTGATTGATTGATTGTTTTATACGCCTATGCTAGCTACTTGATGTAAGCTAATGAGGGTAACATTAACGCTGAACCAGCTTTACGGCTGGGCGTTGAAGAAACCTGAGGGCGAACCTCTGGACAAAAACTTCAACTAAACAGTACGCTCTCCCTTCTGCTGTGCTCCTTAGGAGCCCTATTACACCACCGCACATCTCTCTACTTCTTTGCGCCGACTCTTCTATTCTCTGACTTTTGTATCTCTGATCGCCCCCGCCTCTAGAGGCGGGTACGATCGCTTCTTCGTGCGCCCTTTTTGGGCTTAATGGTCTCCTCTACCCCGAGGGGTAGTCTTGACCGTTGGAGTTGTTCGCTGGCCAACTCGAAGCTGTTTAACCAGCCGGAGTTAACCATCCACCTTGCCGCTACCCGGATCCCTTTGGTCGTGGTCAGCATTGTCTGGAAGTCCCTGGTACCCGCCTCCGCAAGTAGCCGTGGTTTATCCTCCCGCGATCTCGGACAGAAGAGGAGGATATGCTTGACATCTTGTCTTCTCCATCCGCACCTGCAGTCGGGGTTATTATTACTATTATAACTACTGATTTTCGCTAATGAAATATCTTTCTATCGCGATGAAATAAGATTTAATTACTACGTCGTATCGTCGATAGAGATTATTATTCGCTATAAATAGACGCTTCTGATAAGTTAAGTATAAAAGATTATATTCTCGATTTTATAATCACGCGTCTCGAAATAAACGACGTTTTTAATTTATATTTCGTTTCTCGCTATTATAAAAAGAATATTTAGTTCAAAGAAATCCTCGTTATTTTTATAATCATTCGCAAATAACTATCGCGTCTATATAATACTTATCTAATTCTTTACTGTGATAATTGACACAGGTGAGAAATAGGCATATATACTAACTATATATGTAAGGTGATTAAGTACATATTGCGCGAAGAAGAAGAATCACGAAGTAGGAAGGGAAACCTATGAAGTCTTCTTCGCGCCAAGATCTCATTTCCCAATTAGGGCAAGCCTCGGAGGCTTTCAAGCTCCGGGGCTTACTGGGCTAAGCTAGAACTATGACACTACCTCCCCCTCACAGAAAACGAGCTCCTGCGAGGTAAGGATCAAGGCGGGGTGCGACAGGCAACTGGGCGACGGGGACGACGGGGACTGGGACGATGACGTGGCTAATCGGGGTATCGGGCATAGAACTGGGCCAGCATCTTATCCAGATGCTCCACATACTCGGGGGGCTCCCATGTAGGATCAGGGTACCCAGTCCAATCGACNTGGTTAAACAGCTTCGAGTTGGCCAGCGAACAACTCCAACGGTCAAGACTACCCCTCGGGGTAGAGGAGACCATTAAGCCCAAAAAGGGCGCACGAAGAAGCGATCGTACCCGCCTCTAGAGGCGGGGGCGATCAGAGATACAAAAGTCAGAGAATAGAAGAGTCGGCGCAAAGAAGTAGAGAGATGTGCGGTGGTGTAATAGGGCTCCTAAGGAGCACAGCAGAAGGGAGAGCGTACTGTTTAGTTGAAGTTTTTGTCCAGAGGTTCGCCCTCAGGTTTCTTCAACGCCCAGCCGTAAAGCTGGTTCAGCGTTAATGTTACCCTCATTAGCTTACATCAAGTAGCTAGCATAGGCGTATAAAACAATCAATCAAGTCGAAAGTATATATAAATATCGTCGATTTTAATCGATAAGTGTGTTTTCTCGTAATAAAGATAATAATAATAGTATACGTCTCGCGAATATCGAAGATATATAAATCTTCGATAAATTTGATTGAAACGAAGTAATTTCTTTAGATAAAATATAAGTTAAGCTTACGCTAGATTTACGTCGATTACGATCGTAATTATTAATGAGATTTATAATATTATAAAAATTTGTAGAATCTTACGAAAGATTTAAATTTTAAATTCGTCGAGCTATTTTTTATTAATTTTTAATATCTAAAATGTTGAACGGGCATGTGGTGACTGTCCTTCATTACTACTAGCCATATGAGAGTGCAGTGCGGACGCTAGTCCCAATCCGTCTACGCCTCGGTTGCACACGAGGAGGTTAGGCCTCGTCCTACCGCTCTTTTCAACAGTAATCGCATTAAGTATTAATTAAATAAAGTAAAATTTTAATATTTTCGCGACGTCTTGAATTTTCAATAATACGAGATTTTGAGCTCAGACGTCTCTCAACTCGAGCTCGAAAATAATTCGTTT
This sequence comes from Evernia prunastri, assembly GCA_003184365.1. Classification (NCBI taxonomy): domain Eukaryota; kingdom Fungi; phylum Ascomycota; class Lecanoromycetes; order Lecanorales; family Parmeliaceae; genus Evernia; species Evernia prunastri. The sequence continues at coordinate 58,513 of NKYR01000061.1, forward strand.
TATATTCGATTGAGTAGGATCTTAATCCGAAAGGAATAGCTTCGATGTAGGAGAAGCGTCTGAGAACTGAGGCAACTCAGACGTGTCCCACCCTCCTGACGGCTAAATATCGGATTGTACTCAAAGAGGTAAGGGAGGGTGGAATTAGACACGTCTGAGAACTGAGGCAATTCCTTCAGCCATGCCGTCTTATGCATACAACAACAGCACATCTGCAATTTTTTGAAACGACCACCTTGTATTTCAATGATATAGCTTGTGTCTGACAGTCCTTTCAGACTGTCCAGCAATGCTTCAGTCCCACAACACCCCCCCGCTCGCCATCTTTTCCTAGCTCCAAAACAATCTAAGAGAAGCCAAACATCAAAGGCCGACATGAAAGGAACGTCTTCCTCCAGAAAGCCTGGTGCAGCCAAATGAGTATTTAACAGCGTGCTGAAAGATGCTCTATCATGCTGAACAAAGCTGATATGTCGAAGACCTACAGCATTGAGCAGGAGTAAGCTGCCGAACATGTGTGGTATTTGTAGAGATGAGGACCTCAAAGGGAGTGTATTGAAGAGTGATAGGCCAGCAAAACGTTCAAGGACGGGATCCAGGGCATTGATGGACAACTAGGCGAATTTGTGTCTATGATCCCTGAGCACAACTCCGTATACCAATGTGTTAACGGTATCAATCTCCAATCCTAAAAGGCGTGTTGTAACTTACAGCAAAAGCTTGGATATTCTCACAGTCCTGGCTTTTCTCTCACAACACTAGACCAAACAACACATGAAGTTCACGCAACCTCGAAATCTTTCACGCCCCCTTTTGGGCTTTAAATTGAGGTTTGGAAACTCATATCCTCCAGCACCAACTTCAGGCATCACTGAATGTCTTCCTTTCCGTTCCTCAAACTCCCTCCGGAGCTTCGCCAGACAATCTACCGTCATGTCCTTGTTCGAGAAGAACAGCCCATCCGTCCGATCACTTGGGGAGGCCCAGACCGTCCCTCGAAGTTTACAGCAATCCTAGCGACAAGCCGGGCGATCTACCTCGAAGCCCTGCCGACTCTGCACTCTGGCAACCAGTTTGCGATCGGGATGTTATATGAGGATTTCCGATGGTTGGAAAACCTAGGTTTGCGGGGTCGCAACGAACTCCGCAATGTACTGCTCTGGACATGCGGGAATCCCAGTTTGGAGCATGCGTCGCGCTTTTTCATCCTGCTCTCCCAGTGCGCCAATCTCGCACTCACCATCGAAGGCACAATCTTCGAGATCCATGAGCTACGTAAGTGTCACCAATCCAGGCACCTGCACGGGTTCGGTCATGTTAGCGTGGTGCAAACAGAGCCCGCCGCTCCAAACGATGCTTGTTTTCACCGCTTTTGTGGGTCACATGTAGAGTTCAAGCAAGCGAAAAAAACGTTGGGGTTTTTGGCGAAACAGCTCGGTTCGCCTTGTCGGAAGAGTTGCAGGGTACATCGTGGGGAGAGCTCTATACGACCGAGGGCTAGTGTTCACGTGGAGGGTGGAAGGAATTGCTTTCATTGCTGTTCGATTTGAAACGTGGACCTTGAAGAACAGGCTTTGGGTCAGCCCTAGGGTCAAGGCTGGTCGGACTATCTTAGTCGTCTCAAGACACTCTATGGTCGTCATGAATATTCATATTCTCATGAGGTTCATCTTTTTGCATCTGTGATACCTTTTTCATTCGTACGAAGTCAAAGCGGATGCATGACAACGGCCAGAACGTTGATCAAAGGCCGTATTTGGGCCAACGATTGGTACACGTGTCGGCAAAAAGTGCATATGGTTGAGACTCAGTGAGAGCGACCTGTGCAGATACGATGGATCATCGCACCTTCTCCAACGAATGCCAGACTAGAGTTCTATCTGGTAGCTGGGCGGTCATGAACTGATAGGACCAGTGAGAGGTACATAGCGCTCAATTATATGGGTAGGTTCTGCCAAGGGGCAGTCTGAACAAGCTCGGATAGCCTAAACAAGTATTGGTCCTTTCGTGTCTGGTCAGAGGTGGCTTTGTTTCTAGTGAATTTCCAGTAGCGTTGCAAAACATCTGGTCTCGAAATATCCTACACACCGTGATAGATCACAATTCGATGAGATGAAAGACCACAGCGGCGAAGACGCTGAGGGTATGATTCCTCTAAAACCTAGTGAAAGATCAGTACAGTTCTATATCCGCAGTAAACGGAGTGTTCTAACATCTTCACTGTTGCTATTCTGTCAGTCTCATTTGACATAGGCCGAGTCACTGTTGCAATCATTTAACATCTCAACATTCACGGTGGCATGCTCCAAATCACACCACTGCAGCTATCCTTCCTTCTCCGAGATTGACCTTGCCCTCACTATATTCAATCTTTAAAAGGTCCTTAAAGCTCGTTCATTTCTGTCGCCTGCCTGATCTCACATGCTAAACGTTCAAAGTATGGCTACTATGGAATCGAACCACTAGGCAACTCCTTGGACCTCAGCACAGGCGGAAAGGCGCAGTGTTCTCGTCACTTACCAAAAGTGTAAGACCTGCAGTCTGCTCGACATGAGATAGAAAAGCCATCATCATGGCTTTAAGACATCAAAGGATATTCGCTATTCTCTCAGGGAGATTTGTTAAGGCCGCAGGTATTTAAACGGTCGCGACGAACACAAGAATGCTGTGAGCGCGTGTCTGGAATAGAGAGTCAGGACATTGTTGTCACCGACACACATGGTATCAGCGGCGAGAGGCTCTTAAAAGTGAGCAAAGTCGACTCACGCAGGTACATCGTATTACCACGGTGCAGTATATCTTGTTCTGGAGAAGCATTAAAAGTCACCGACAGCTTTGATAGAGCACTGTTGAAGCCGGGTAAGACATCATGCAAGGTCGTGCATAGTTGGTACCGCCCTGCATAATTCGCTCCAGTGGGACTGGGGGTTAGTCGGTCGCGTGGCATAGTGTTACATGGTAATATCGCTTAGCAAGCGATATTGCAGGTCCATTGCAGGCATTTCATAGAGACGCGATGTCCAGAAGAGCCCTATTTATATGCGCTGCCCACCAGTGTTGGGCTCCTCATTCGATTCTATCTCTTTCAGAGCCATAGCATTCTTTCCCCGCCCGCCCACACCTGTATATAGCTTCATTTTTACTCGGGGTTTAGCTGAACAAGCATTGGGAGTTTTCCTAGCACTGGGGGGTCTACATATGCCTCTTCAGGTACAACATAGCTAGCCCCGGTGTTGGGACCCCGCAACACATTTGCACACGATTCCAGCTGTTTTTGGTGTCTCTACATGATAGGCGAAGACTAATTTNATATGCCTCTTCAGGTACAACATAGCTAGCCCCGGTGTTGGGACCCCGCAACACATTTGCACACGATTCCAGCTGTTTTTGGTGTCTCTACATGATGATAGGCGAAGACTAATAGCCGCCCCCACTCGACTTCCTCTCTCCTCGTGGCAGAATCTCGAACATACTACACTTCAGTCTCTGTGACCTCAAATTGTCGATACTATGGCCCACAAATTCGTGAGAGGCTTCAAAGAAACTTACGAGTTAAGCCATTTCCTCTGCATGCCAATTGCGACAGCAGAGTCAAGGCCTCAATTAGAAAAGAGTCTTCATCAGTTTAGAACCGACCCTTCTACTTCGAAAGTGCCATCCGGTGCTCATCGTCCCCTGCAAACTGTAGAAATTGTATGGTGTGATATGACTTAATTATTTTTACTGCTTTTCTGGAGAAGGATATCCTTCTCCTTATATGGCCAATATGTCTATGTTGCCACCAAATGTACTCCGAAATTTCTACCTGACACGCTGTCCTCACAGTACAATTATCTATGGTGGCGATAATCACACCACCGCCAAGGCTTGGGAGGCGTTGCCACCACATTGCCAAGTGTGAGAAATATGGATAATGTGGAAGGAATACCATGGTCCATTTCGCCATGGCCCTCAATATGGCTCATGGCTCAAATGGCCTCAAATCCAACACAAACCCTTCATTTGCCGATAAGAGCATTGAGTCTACACACACCAGGCCAGATAGAAGCAGCCTGCCGTCATTTACGAAGCCTCGACATTGACAGTCTACTCCGACACACGTCAAGGACAACTCCAGAGACTACAGATGACGTACGCGGAACGCCACAAGAGAGGGCCGCAGTCCACCACCAAAGCTCTTCACTTCCCTTTTCCAAGAATTCAAGGTCACCTTCGCTAACTGTCACGCTGTCTGGTGTCTTCGGCGAACATTTGCGAGCCCGAGGACCCTTTCCAGATCGGGGATCCTTGAATTATCGTCTTTACACGAAGTATGCTGACTACACGTCTCGTATCGTGCCCTTTGTCAATGAGATAAAGTGCTCCTTTGATGCTGCAGGCTTTCACATACCTACATACCGGGACCAGAGTTATAAATCTCTTGTAATTCTCCTAAGTACAAAGCACGCATGGAGCAGGTCGAAAAAGCTGGTTGAACATCATGAATTACCCCACAGACTTAGACAGACGGAACCACCATTATTTGAGACCAAGGAAATCATCGAGAAGTTTGAGAACTTCGTGTTCGCAAAGGATTTGAAGCTTGAGAAACTCTGCCTCTGCGAGATGGGTCTCGTACAGATGATCAAGAAAATAGGCACAGAGGCTCAACTGCGAGAAGTCTGCAGCGTGGATTTGCCTTGACTTCACCATGTGTTTGCGGGTCTAGCCTCCTGTCCGTCTCTGACGTGCTGGGGCCACTGTGCGAAGAAGAGATTACTAGTTGACGGTAATGAGTAATCAGCTTCGGAGCAAAACCGGCCTGGTTTCCATTATATTGGGATTTCTGTCAAGATTTCAGGTATGTAGCAAGAATGATGTGTAGATTGCTTGAATTATTCTACCTCAGAATCTCCTGGGGGATGTCTTTGACCCCATAGAAATTTGGTGATATAGCCGACATGCGCAAAGGTCATAGCTGAGAACCCAAATTTTGACACTCCCCTGTGAACAGCGAGACCGTCTCCCCTGAATCCAAACTCCAGTACAAATGAAGCTATACAGAAATACTCTGGTGCGTCTCATCAAAACCGACAAGCCTTCCTGGCCGTCACCATGTGCCTTTCCTGGTGCCTCTCATCAAAACCGACAAGCCTTCCTGGCCGTCACCATGTGCCTTTCCTGGTGCCTCTCATCAAAACCGACAAGCCTTCCTGGCCGTCACCATGTGCCTTTCCTGGTGCCTCTCATCAAAACCGACAAGCCTTCCTGGCCGTCACCATGTGCCATGTGCCTTTCCTGGTGCCTCTCACAAGTTGACGAATGCCTCCTTCTCATCTGGACCCTCACCTTGCTGCTGCAACTCTTCCCATTTCCGCTTTCGAGATCTCTTTTCAATGGTCCATCGTTCCTGTAACCATTCTGGGGCCAACTCCGGATGCAACCTCCAGCAAATTTCATCCTCATGAGGCTTCCCACAGCGACAACATTGCACGTTGCGACGCTGACCCCCCTCTTGATAAGTCTCAGGGAATTTCTCTCGTTTGGCTTTCTCGTATCTGGTCCTTGCCACAAGCCCCACGGTCCCTATCCCCACGGCACCAGGATCCAGAGCCTTTCGGCGTCTCTCCTCCTCCAGAAGCATATTCCTCGCTTTGTCGGCAGTCATCCCCGGGGTCACAGTCCAGATTTTGGTGAAATACTGATATTCTTCAGGGAGAGTCATACCAAGGCACACCAAAGTCCGCTTATCGTCGTCGAGAACCACATTGGTATTGCGAATACGCTCTTCCAGAGTCTTGATGTGAGTAAGATAATGAGTCATAGAGTCAAACTCTTCGAATCGTAGCGAGTAGTACTCCCGAGTCAATCGCATAAATTCGGCATCACCCTTGGGAGCATAAATAGTGGNCTGTCAAGATTTCAGGTATGTAGCAAGAATGATGTGTAGATTGCTTGAATTATTCTACCTCAGAATCTCCTGGGGGATGTCTTTGACCCCATAGAAATTTGGTGATATAGCCGACATGCACAAAGGTCATAGCTGAGAACCCAAATTTTGACACTCCCCTGTGAACAGCGAGACCGTCTCCCCTGAATCCAAACTCCAGTACAAATGAAGCTATACAGAAATACTCTGGTGCGTCTCATCAAAACCGACAAGCCTTCCTGGCCGTCACCATGTGCCTTTCCTGGTGCCTCTCATCAAAACCGACAAGCCTTCCTGGCCGTCATCATGTGCCTCTCATTAAGACCGACAAGCCTTCCTGGCCGTCACCATGTGCCATGTGCCTTTCCTGGTGCCTCTCACAAGTTGACGAATGCCTCCTTCTCATCTGGACCCTCACCTTGCTGCTGCAACTCTTCCCATTTCCGCTTTCGAGATCTCTTCTCAATGGTCCATCGTTCCTGTAACCATTCTGGAGCCAACTCCGGATGCAACCTCCAGCAAATTTCATCCTCATGAGGCTTCCCACAGCGAGAACATTGCACGTTGCGACGCTGACCCCCCTCTTGATAAGTCTCAGGGAATTTCTCTCGTTTGGCTTTCTCGTATCTGGTCCTTACCACAAGCCCCACGGTCCCTATCCCCACGGCACCAGGATCCAGAGCCTTTCGGCGTCTCTCCTCCTCCAGAAGCATATTCCTCGCTTTGTCGGCAGTCATCCCCGGGGTCACAGTCCAGATTTTGGTGAAATACTGATATTCTTCAGGGAGAGTCATACCAAGGCACACCAAAGTCCGCTTATCGTCGTCGAGAACCACATTGGTATTGCGAATACGCTCTTCCAGAGTCTTGATGTGAGTAAGATAATGAGTCATAGAGTCAAACTCTTCGAATCGTAGNACCGACAAGCCTTCCTGGCCGTCACCATGTGCCATGTGCCTTTCCTGGTGCCTCTCACAAGTTGACGAATGCCTCCTTCTCATCTGGACCCTCACCTTGCTGCTGCAACTCTTCCCATTTCCGCTTTCGAGATCTCTTCTCAATGGTCCATCGTTCCTGTAACCATTCTGGGGCCAACTCCGGATGCAACCTCCAGCAAATTTCATCCTCATGAGGCTTCCCACAGCGACAACATTGCACGTTGCGACGCTGACCCCCCTCTTGATAAGTCTCAGGGAATTTCTCTCGTTTGGCTTTCTCGTATCTGGTCCTTACCACAAGCCCCACGGTCCCTATCCCCACGGCACAAGGATCCAGAGCCTTTCGGCGTCTCTCCTCCTCCAGAAGCATATTCCTCGCTTTGTCGGCAGTCATCCCCGGGGTCACAGTCCAGATTTTGGTGAAATACTGATATTCTTCAGGGAGAGTCATACCAAGGCACACCAAAGTCCGCTTATCGTCGTCGAGAACCACATTGGTATTGCGAATACGCTCTTCCAGAGTCTTGATGTGAGTAAGATAATGAGTCATAGAGTCAAACTCTTCGAATCGTAGCGAGTAGTACTCCCGAGTCAATCGCATAAATTCGGCATCACCCTTGGGAGCATAAATAGTGGCCAATTCAGTCATCATGGTGAAGCCACAGTCGAATGCATTGGTCTGAACCTTTTTCTTCGCGGGACCACTGACGGTGGGCGTTATAACGTCGGCAGCATCTGTAGACGACTCCTTCCACTTGGCTAGGGCTGCATTGCTTAGTGATTCTGGGGGGGGCTCTTGCGTATACTTCCATAGCTTCTGTTTGCGTAGTAATGCCTTGATGTCAACAAGCCATTCAGGGTAGTTGTCGTCCGTAAGCTGTGGAATGGGTGACTTGAACGAGGATGATTCGGAGGCCATGATAATGTGGTGATACCCTAAGCGTCAAGCCCGGGCTCATAACCTGTCAAGATTTCAGGTATGTAGCAAGAATGATGTGTAGATTGCTTGAATTATTCTACCTCAGAATCTCCTGGGGGATGTCTTTGACCCCATAGAAATTTGGTGATATAGCCGACATGCGCAAAGGTCATAGCTGAGAACCCAAATTTTGACAATCCTCTCTCCTGATGCAGTCAATAGAACTGGGGTAAGGACAGCCATCTTTGTCATTGCCCTTCTGCCTGACCTCTCCTTTGACTTTCAAATACGGCAGCCGCATACTGATTCTTACAGTCCCACACTCAACTGATCGTGTTTAAAAATTCACAACCACAGGCGCGAAGCTTGTATCACAAATGTGAAGTCATGAAAGGAACAAATACTTGCGTCGCAGACATAACAAGATGAACCACAATCAGAAAGCGGGCAGCCCAAATATAAGAACCAGAACCCAGCCTGTTGCCTGCTGAGACCGCGGCTCCGGGATGACATGACACTCCTCCAGCAGCAGCGCTAGGGCAGTGGCGGCAGGTGTGGTCTAGACTCCGCAGACATCACCTTATCTGAGTAGATGTTCATTGCAGCATGTCCGTGGTCCCCTACAATTCAACCAATGGCACGCTATCACGAGGCGGCGTCGCCGGATAAGACTCTGGAACAAAATCCTAAATACGCTGCCCCGTTCATCAATCGAACACGTTGCAATGAACTTCACTTTGCCTGATAAAGGTCTCCACTTTGTCTGACCCGAGTCCAGCCTTTGCTTGGTGCACCGCGGCTGCTGGCTTACTGTAGATACGTGTCCACGTGGCCATTGGTCGCTTATCCATAGTTCTGCCCGAAGAGTCGGTGTGACGAAGTGCAAGCGATCGTAGGTCGAAAAGACTCAGGGCATGTAGTGTGTTCAAGGTCGCCAAGATTCGAAAGGCCGGGACGGGTTTTGCCGATCGTTACAACTAGACTAAACGGCGATTACTAGTAACTCGTCACTTCATAGTGACTTATACTAGTGTATGACTTGCAGCGTACGAAAACTGCCGCTCATCTTCACACCGTGGCCAGGCGTCCTTGTCAAGTACGCATACATGAAGAAAAGCGTCTCTTTGCTTCCTCCCGAAAACTTCCGTTTTCACCTTCTGCGTATCACCGTCGCTGAATCAGCTACAAAAAACCCTCATTTCCGGAAATGTAACGCCAAAAATCCTAGCACTCTGTACCCCACGATAATTCCGATCAGGATACCAACCCACTTCGCGGTCCTACCTGTCGCGTAGCCGTAAGTCTCCAACACCCCCGTTCCCGCAATCTGGCACTGCGGCGCAAGATGGGTCTCGTACATGCATTGGCAGCCGGAGCCGCAGGTATAGGTGCGCTGAGAGAATTCGTTGACCATCATGCCTTGAAAGACGTAGGCCTAGTGGCCAGTCATTTTCATCAGCAAGCCGACCAATACTTGATTGTTTGGGCGAATAGAGGAGGATTTTACCTGGTAATCGATGTAGTGGAACACATATTTCCAAAACACGTTCAGAATAGTTGGGCTCACCAAGAAGCCACCCACACTCATCCAGAGACCGTTCGCAAATGCTACGATGGCGAGTGCGACCACGAAGATAGGGAAGAGAGAAGATACCAGTACGACGAGGGATTCGGCAGCCACCAGGTCCAGAAAGAGCCACATGATCCACAACATGAACGCGTCACCGTTAGGGCGGAAGTTGGAAAGCCAGTACGCGATTACGGAGAAGATGACGGCTATGAGGAAAAGGTAAGGGAGTCCGATGATGAAATTTGCCATTACGAAGGGTAAGGCACCATACAGGCCATTGGCTCGGTCTTTGGCGAAGGTAGCGCGGTCTTCGAGGAACGCGGGGACGTAGGCTACGGCCATAAAGGACATGAAGGCTGACCCAAAGAAGATCGCGTTGATGAAGGGCTGGATGGAGTCCTGCGTGGTAGGAAGGCGTAGCCACACTGTGCCCATCATGATAGAGAGGCCCATGTACATGGCGATACGGATGCCATAGGCTACGACGTCACGATAGCTCTTAATAAGCATTCTTGAGAGTAGGGCTGAGATGATAGTGAAGATGCCTGGACGACGGGAGCGATCTTCGAGTATAGCTAGAGCAGTTTGGTCTTTTCTCTCTTTAGATGTGAAAGAAACGGTATGTTGCTGCTGTTTCCAAGTCGCATGTATTCTATCCAAATCCCTCTGCGCCTGCTCTCGGTCAAGGGCGAAGTCGCTGTTCGTTATATCCAAGAGGTGTTCAGCCGGGTTGGTCTGTGGCGGCACCGGAAACCCAGCGGACTCAAAGTAAGAAGTGACGTCTGACAAGGGTCCGAAATAACACGTTTTCCCTTGCGAAAGCAGCAGCAACTTGTCGAAAAGCCTGAAAGTCGACGTGGACGGTTGATGAATGCTCGCGACCACCAAAAGGTTGTACCGTCGGGCTACACTGCGCAAGTGGGCTATGATCTCGTAGCTGGCGGATGAGTCGAGTCCGCTAGTTGGTTCATCAAGGAACAAAACCTTCGGCTCTGTGATGATCTGTGCGGCAACGCTGGCTCGACGCTTTTGCCCTCCGCTGATTCCCTTGCGTAGGGGAGTACCGATCAAGGTGTGAGCCTGATCAGTCAGGCCGAACGCTTTAAGAAGATCATCGACGCGGGCTAGGCGTTCGCCTTTGGTGACAGATCTGGCTAGGGAGAGGCGGGCGGAGAAATCGACGGTTTCGCGGACGGTAAGGGAGCCGATCAGAGCATCTTCTTGCTCGACGTAAGAGCTTATTTCGCGGAAAGCGGACTGCGTAAGGTGTGCCCCATTAGTGGATACGGTTCCGGTAGTGCTTTCCGAGTGGGTGTTCCTCCGCGCGAGGGTGTTGAGAAGAGTTGTCTTGCCGGAGCCTGAGGGTCCCATGAGAGCAAGGATCTCGCCTTTGTTTCATCAGTCAAGTTGTGCGTGCAAAAAGTGTAACGTTTGGAGCGATTTCTCACCAGCTTTAACCTCACCATTCACATCGTCCAGCAGCTGTTTGGGGGCCTTGGTCCTTCTGTCACTGACGGTGACGGTGATTTCGTGCCAGGAGAGATCTTTGATGGCTGAGTTGTAGAGGGGTTCTGAAGCCGCACCACGCTCCATGTCGTGGGTAGAAATCTCGGATTCGGACATGGCTGTTGGATGAGGGCTGGCAGTATCGTCAAGTCTGGCAGGAAGAGGTAGAAGTTTTTGACTTTATAGAGCAGGTGAGAGTGAAGGATATCGAAGACAGCGAAGGTCTTATTTGACAGTTCCAGTGAAGGGAGGCGTGTAATAAGAGGAACCGACAATACTCCCCGGAGATGGCAGTAGAGTTGGAGAGTTGGCGATTGCCTAAAAAGGTAAGGCTCGCAAGGCGCAAGGGCACTAGAAATCCATCCGACTCGCCGACTACCGGAATGGGTTTAGACCAGGAGACCCTTGGGTTACCAGATTGAAGCCGGCCCAAAAAAACACATATTGAAACCGTTTTGAATGCTTATGTGGTTGTTAATCTGTCTCTCTCAAGGTTTTGATTTTGCGGTATCGAATTTGGAAGACTGTACCAATATCACAAGCCGAGAGTCGCAAGAATCCATGCAACTAATTCTGACCCACGAAATCATCAAACCAAGATCCATCGTCCCCTTGCGGGAAATCTTCGAGATTGTCCATAAGCGTTTCTTCCATGTCGGCTTCTCCCAAGCTAAGATGAGCTGAGGTAGTGTCTCCTCTCCAATTCGGGGATCTCACGTTCGGTGAAGGATCGAGGACCGCTCTTGCCACGCTCTTTACCTGTCTCAAAACGATGCCGGCCATCTCCCATATCTCGCTCAGCTTTTTGAGCGCTCCTATGCTCATTTGGATTTGCTGCAGCATGAGCGACCGTTTTTCGCTCCAATCTGCAAGGCCATAAGCGCTTATGTGAACGATGGCCTGTAAAGCCACAGCGCAGACAAAAAAAGGCGTTCGCGAGTGTAACGAAGACGGTGCACTGATCATTTGGCATATCCCATCAGCTGCGTCCACGGTTTTCTTCGTGTGATGCAGAATGGACTCTGAATGCCAGATTGCCGCATTTGGTGCGCAAGTGATTTGGTGGAGGAGTCCGGATGTGGCGAGAATCGATCGTGGTCTGTGCAGGTATATGTTGCTGCTGCACACCAGTGAGCTTAGATACAGGAATCACGGGATACAATGCCTACGCGTGAATCACCATGTGAGTCTGAAAGAGGATTTCGTTGATCGATCCATCTCTATTTATAAAGCTTTGCACCTGTTTCGGAAGATGCAAGGCTAGATTCTCTAGTACTAGCTCCGCTTCTGTGTGAGACGGCAGTGCCTGCAACGATGGGCCAATGGAGACAGGAATGATACCACTCAGAGCTCGAGCAGCAGCGATGCGGTAGGAGAATGATGAGTACTCAATCTCCTCCTCAGCGAAAAAGCGTTGATCAAACTCCGCCAAGCTTCTGGCGGTAGGGTGGGCCTTGAAACCGCGGTCAGCCGACAGAGGCAAGGCGAGCTTCAGATTTACATACTTCAAAATCGCGATGAACTGCTTCCTCGCACGGTAGCAGCACATCAGACTCCACACCACTCAGCCACATATTGCTCGTCTGGTTCAAGCCTGCAAACATGATATCGAGGATATAGAGCTCCCACCACGTACGGCGCCAACTTTCTGCCATTGCGTGGCTCCTTTTTCCATGCCCAGTATTGAAGTCATGCCTATGCAGTCCAATAGCTAGTGCTATGTCAACGGCTGTATGCAGGAACGCTTGCGCTTGTATAGGATTGTTGGACATATGCAATGATATTGCTAGAAGAATCAGCGACTGCACAGCAAAACCATTCTGCGGGTATGCCCGTATATTTTCCGGGAAAGTCAATGGGTGGTATTGATTGTTCCCTGCGCAAGCATAAAGGGACCCAACGTAATTGATGGCATGGATCAGGCTTGTTCCTTCGTTGCCCTTTAGACAATCTTCGATGTCTCTACTGGAGGGCAAAAAGGGATGAGAAGGCCAGAAAGAAGAATAGAACGCTGAAAAGTACAGAGGGTCGATGGACGGTCGCTCTTCAAGGCCGAAATACCTGTAGACTTGTGGCGGAATAGACATAACGGCTAGATCCCCGGATTGGGGCTCGGATATCCCAATATCTGTCTCTAAATCCATTGCAGGAGCGAAGCCGGTTGCGATGTTCGGCTGTATACTGGCCCCGTCATCTATGTGTTCAGGAGATGGAGATCGGAATGCTGCTCGAGATTGTTAAGGCCATGTGTCGGTAGTCAAGGAACAGCACTCACGACTTGTCTGCACATTCAGGCCCTCCACGTTATCGCCTAACGCCGCTGTACTGATCTCAAAGGCTTTCGCTTGTCCAGGATGCAAATGCGCTACCGATCGGCCGCGACGTGAGGATGCATAGCTGCATGACCTGTTCCCCTTCTTACAACGGAGGCAAACCGGCAGCAATCCATCACACCTTTGGTGTTTCGATCTACAGGCTTGACATGCTGCGTTGACAGGAAGCGCACGATCTAGGGAAATATATCTTGGACTGCGGACGCCACTGCGGGTCGGCGCCACATAGGTTTCCATGCTGTTTTTCGGTGGAAGTCCCTTCGAATATCCAACAGCGGCTCGAAGACAAGCTTCAGTCTTCATAGAAAGCTGTGCTTTTACTGATCCTTCGTATCGATAGCCACAGTTGCTTGCCTTGACCCATTAGAGAAGCTACCGTTGGTGGATGACGAACAAGGAACGAATCCGCGCTAATCCTTATGCCGCAATCCCCGAATCCTTCCGTCTGGCTCGTTTTCTGCGGAGTCCGTTTCGATCACCTTTTCAACAGGCTTCTCGTAATTATTTTATGAAGTATCGCTTCAACGGTCCTCATTCATCTATGCACTATACATCCAAAATTCACATGTTGATGATGTTTCGGATACAAATTCGTTCGGTGAATTGAGAGTAAAAGTGGGAGGCAGGGTCAACCCAGTGCGCTACTACTAAACCCAAGAGAGCTCATGCATTGATACTCGTTGAACGAAGACTACGTACCTGATGATTGTATCGTATGCAATAAGGAGTGGTAGCTACCTACCTTACATTACATGGAATAGAAAAGGTAGTGTCACTAGTCCTCCGGTAGGGCTGACATGCATTTCTACAGTACAGTCCCGGTCTCCCGGCCTCAGTTAAACCCGGGGAAAGTTTCGTCCGAATCTCCGGGAAGGCTCCTGTCTGGCTTTCTTATTGCCGCTTATCTCCATTATTTAATCCCGGAGACGACGAACTTTGCCAATTACAAGCAGTCTTTGGAAAGACGTAAAGCAGACCTGCTTCACAAACAAATACTAGAGCTGGTCTCACCTTGAATCAAAATGAACTCATATCCACCTTGAGGACCCTCAAGCTCAGGATAAAGACCATAGAATGGCGGAAGTTGATAAAGCATGCTGCTCCCTCCCGGCAGTGACATCGCACGACTACAAGCCTAAAGGCACTTACACCAGGCTCGCTGGCCTCGATGTTTGTATGTCGATCCGATTTTCCTACCTTCCCCCTGACATACACTGACGCAATGCCCATCCCCAGATACAACAGGCCCAACCCATTCCAGCCGCGCCCTCATCGCCGTCTACGACGTCTTCGGCTTCGCACCACAAACCCTGCAAGGCGCCGACCTACTTTCACACTCTGTCAATGCTCTTGTTCTAGTGCCTGATTTCTTCCAAGGGAACCCGTTACCACTGAGCCTGTACCCGCCAGATACGGATGAGAAGAAGAAGATCGCCGGCGAGTTCACGAACGGAACCGCGAATATTGATGCCAATGTGCAGAAGCTGGCCGCGGTGGTCAAAGAGGCGAAGCGGAGGTATGAGGCCGTGAAAGGATGGGGGTGCTATGGTTTGTGCTGGGGTGGCAAGGTGGCTGTATTGAACTCTGGGGCAGGGACGGAATTCAAGGCTGCTGGTACGGCGCATCCTGGGTAAGTCAGTCGAGCTTGAGATTTGATCTATACCTGACAGAGAGATACAGGCGCCTGGCGAAAGAAGACGCCGAGAAGCTCACCATTCCCTTCATCTGCCTTTTCTCCAAAGAAGACGGAACTCCAGAGTTGGTGAAAGAATACGGGGAGGCTCTGGAGAAGAGCAAGGAGAACGTGGTCGAGAAGTACGGGTCGATGCACCATGGCTGGATGGGTGCGAGAGCGAACCTTGAGGACGAAGAGAATTTGAAAGAGTTTGAGAGAGGGTGAGTTTCCGCGGCTCGATCCTTCACCATAGATCTTAAACCACTGACATTGGTTGGTGCAGGTATACCCAGCTGTCTAACTTCTTTGCTAAGTATCTGTGAGACAATCACCATGGCGGCCAGTGTACTACTCTCACTCTTGTGAAGTGATGGTCTTGGACGACGCTTGATGAATACTTAATTATGGCAGATTGTATCATTTAAGCCTTGAAATGATCGGAAACAGATTAAGGGTGGATCATTCACAAGGAAAGCGCTTCATTCAGCCAATGGTGTACCTTCACTACTGTGTCCTCTTTCAATGCTGGCCTCAAAACTTCACTTCCTAGCGACCCATTCATTCATTCATTCATTCATTCATTCATTCATTCATTCATTCATTCATTCATTCCTTCATTCCTTCATTCCTTGGGTGCAGCTAGCAGTTCGCTCACTCT
>NKYR01000061.1:74029-222335 GCA_003184365.1 Evernia prunastri
CTTTCAATGCTGGCCTCAAAACTTCACTTCCTAGCGACCCATTCATTCATTCATTCATTCATTCATTCATTCATTCATTCATTCATTCATTCCTTCATTCCTTCATTCCTTGGGTGCAGCTAGCAGTTCGCTCACTCTAACATATCTGAGGTCTTTTGAATCCTATCTCAATTGAACAAACCAACCATCCCTGCTTCCGTATGAAGATTCGATTCTCTTGCTTCTTCTCCGTCGCTTCCTGTCACGTTCTATATCTACATATATATAACATCACTGCCTTGAAAGAGTTTTCACAATTTGTTGTCGGCAGTAGTTGGAAGTCTGTCTTCAATATTTTTATTTTTGGTTTCTTAGAGCCAAGACTTCGAGGAAACGGAAACTGGGACTCACGAGGAAGGAGAGCTACTTATTAGTCACCCTATTCAATTAATAGCAGGAAGCATTCCCCCTGTTGCTAAATTTGTTTCGAGGAAAGCGTGACATGCCCGCACTTGCCCACCACACCCATTTTGGCATGTCACCTTGAAGGCAAGATTACGTTGGTCTGGGTCTATCACATCCTACTAAGCTCATTCGCGACGAGCTCTAGCTTATTTCAGAAGCGGGGGATACAGAAGGTGCAATGGCAGAGGTCCCCGTTAAATTTCCACGGCAGCTTCTGCTTCCTTTTACTTCTTAGTAGTCCAATGGCATAATGGGTACACTCATTGACATTGTATCTGTCGTTTTTGCAATCGTCGGTGTCCTGGCGACCATTGGGTCATTAGGCGTCACTTTAGCTACATACTGCCAATGTCAGACTCATTAGTATCTATTGCATCAGCGCGCGGCATTAAAGGCGCAAATCCACGCTCCTGGCAGCAGTTTTTTAATGGTATTTAAATCCTTGCTCGAAAAATATTTCCTGCTCAAATGAATCACAGTCCAAACCACCATCAATCAGTTTCACTGCTGTGTACAAGACCTTCTGCCAACGGCGTACTTGAGCACGAACTTCAGATCATATCACCTACCTGACAACTGTCCCCCTACATCAATACACATACGCCACGCATCACCATCACACCCGGCAAACCCTTACAATCCACCCTTTCCCAAGCCCCCTTCAGGGCCACTGGACGCTCTCTCTCTGAAAGCCAGAATAGCATACGGAAACAAGCTCGGACAGAACAGAAACATCACTCCAAGGACAATGCGATTCATTAATTGGTGGAAGAAGAGATGCCTCGTGATGTTACACGCAACCCCTTTCACCAAAAAGAAGATGGAAAAGGAGATCCATATTCTCGACGATGAGATGTCTTCAAGATACGATAAAATACATGGAGATGGAGGACTCTGCAACGCTCTGGTTGAATTGGTGAATGCCATGGGAGAGATCCGATTAAAGACAGAATACGGCGATTACCTTGCTTACACCTGTTCGGCACTGAAGACGGACGAAATGAACGATCTTATATGGAAGATCGAGAAAATCGACTGGCAGGCAGTCGCGGATCGACTCCGACGAGAGGAAAGCACAAAGGCAGAGCGAGAGGCTCGTCGACTACCAACTTCCCCTACACCATATTTAGACGATGTGGCAAAAGCTGCAGCCAGGCTCGGATACGACTTCGATTTGGTTCGATATCAGATACTGGCCTACGCCGACAGATACAATTCCTGGCACAGCGGCCTGAAGGCCATGATCATCAATGGGGATTTCCAGTACCTCGCAGAAAGGATTATGGAGGACAAAGCGTCGCTTGGGGTCATATTCCAGGGAAAACCGCATGCACAAATTGAAATGCGCAGAGTCATTAAGATTGTTGAAAAGGAATGGTTTCTTAACATATGGACCGAAGACACTGCAAGGGGCAAGCGCCAGGTCAAATTTGGCCTTTCCGATAAAGGAACACAGAAAATGAAGAAACTATCAGAAAAGGGTTTGGGAAAAAGAAGGGGGGGGGGGGGTTGACTGATTAGTCTCCTAGTAATGACGAGGGAGAGTTGGATTTTCTTGTTGTTGACGTAGCCTTTGGTGGCAACTGCGATGGGCAATGACTTGATTGGGCAAATTATATGCTACTACAGTTTTGAGCAGGAGAGATACTTCAATGCAACTGTTCGCAAGAATTCTCCGGGACTTACATTGCTAAAATGGGTACCCGTACACCTTTTAGGATACCTTTGCCCAAATTCTTTATGCCAGATGATCTCCACGCTCTACGTTCGCGAGATGCTCGCAGACGTGCTCGGTTTTCACGTCTTTTCGGACTCCGGAAGCTTGCACACTCGTTCGGCTGGTGGAAGTCTTGTTGTCATCTTTCTCTCTCCTCTTAAGCTCCCCGCTGATTCTGTCCGTAAATGGCAATCTACAGAACCGGCAAGTCAGGCCAGTGGCCATCGTTCTCCGTCGTCTGCCTGCCACTCGATGTTCCGATGCCCAGATCCAAGCGCGAATTGCGGTCAAGGGCATTGATTCCGAATGGATGGCACGTACCATATCGATATCATCTCGGATGGCGGGAAACGAAGAAGAACCTTGAATGCTTAGATACGGACAGTAGTTATGAGATATATGGAAGAGGATGCTCGGCTCAAGAAAGGATGGATAAATTCGCAGGGACGAGACATATGCGACTTCGAGGAATCCAGTTGCTGGAGTCATCGGTTTACGGTACCGATAGCGATAGCGATAGCTGGGATTCCCTCAGGGCTACGGGGACTAACAGCGTTACAGATTCTGGAAGAACAAGGCCGTTGACCTTGCCGGAATGTCCCTATAGAAATACAGTAGGAGTAAGGGGTAGCGAGCATCGGCTAGATGGACTGTATTTCTGCAGTATCACACACACGATCATGATAACGGAAGCGTTCATCCTGTGGTCAAGGTCTACATCAAGTTGTTGGAATCAGCTAATCAGAGGCCTGCATCAACGGCCTGCATCGCTAGCGGTAGCTAGGCTCGGAGTATTTCATCGATCTACAACACCAAAATAAAAAAGGGTAAAGTGTGCGATTCCGCTAAGGTCAACGCCGACTCTGGCGATGTTGAGCCACACTCCAGAGTTCTACACTTTTGAGAAAGTCAGGCTTCTACAAAGGATTACTGAAAGAGAGAGCGGATGATACAATGTATACAGGATGATATGGAGCCGGTGGTCTTTGACTTCAACCTGGGTGAGATTGGAAAGCCATAACGACGTCGATGTAGATGATAATGAGAATGGAGCGGCTGAGGCGCACAATCCAATGGTACTGGCGTTGGAGGTTGCTTTGAGAGCACGCTACGTACGTTTCATTGGTCGCGGAATGAGTATGCGAATGAAAGCCACTCCAACCTCACGTCATTTGGACCAACGCTACTGGCCGAGATAGCAGGTACCAGAAGGTAGACGCCATTTACAGAGAACGCCATTGACACTTATCTTTTCCAAGAGAAGTATATTGGACCCGTGGTGGAGTCTTTGGGAAAGTGGACGGGCGTCCATATCCACTGGTCCGTGACCTCTCGTCCTTGGCTACGATCACAATTGACCGTCGAAAGAAGGTACCTAACCGCATTGTAGCTGTACTTTGGCTTTGGTCCGTATTCCGTGTGTTGGCAACTGACAGAGCGGATGCCAAGCAAGCGACCAATCGCTGGCCCGTCCTGCAGTCATGGGACCCGTTTGGCCCGACCCACTCGGGTATCGCCACCGTTCCTTTGATCTTGAGTGGCCACGGCACTGGATCTTGAGGCAACAAGGCATTGGACGCCTTGCGAACTTCTCTCCAGAGGCGGTGAAAGGGGGCTTGCTCGCAGTAACCACATCAAGTTCTCACTGTGAATCATGCGCCCTTTCGCGTCCGTATCTGAAACCGGCTGGACCTATCGCATCGCGAAGTCTTCGTCAGAACCACGGTTACTGGCTTTGGAACGCAAATCCTCTCAAACTTGCGTCACAAAATGTGGGTGTTCCCCTGACCTTGGCGTTCTCCACCATCTTCTCGGCGTTTTACGAAATGTTCTCATTGCAAGAGAAGCTAAGCCAATACCTCAAAATAATCCATTTTTTTTCCAATCTTTCTTTCCCCACCTACTTTTCTCGAATCTCAAAAACCCGAACTTTGTGTTATAAAGCTTGTATCGTTTTCACTCTTTGTCTTCGACACTCAGCACTTAACACTTCTTCGTTGCAGCCACAGAATTCTCTTCCATCCTTTGGCTTTGTGAAAGCCTTCCTCTCGCACTGCAAAGCACCAGCATCTTCGACTTGATACGAGACCTGTGCCTCAGGCAGCGGCTATGGGTGGGCCTACCAGTAACACAGCAACGGCTGACCGTAGACGACATAAGAGGTCTCCGAACAAGGACAGTGTGTTTCCTCCAGAGCTTTACATTGCCATTGCAGATCATGTATGTGCTCAAAATCTATGCCCGATGAGTACCCGTAAGTTAGAGCCATCCTAACGTCGTCATGGTAGTTATCGAGTGACCGGGATATCATAAGATTTGGTCTGACGTGCAAAAATCTGTACGCCATTCTGGTTGAAAAGGTAAGGCGATCGCTGGAGATAGAGTTCGATGGGTCACTTGGCGCTTGTCGACTTTCAGGAGGTCCTAGCTATCGCTTGTTGAATCAGAAGTCTGCGCTATTGATGCTTCCAGGTTGTCTCAAGACGGACTCGATTGATGCAAGCTGCAGTTGTTGGGGAATTGCGGAAAAGAGGGTTACGTTAAACCAGCGCTTCACGCAGGACAACAGCAAGCTCGCAAAGAGTATCAAGCAGCTGACTTTAAGCGGCTGGCTCAGCTATGGAGGCGGTACCGGCTATTCTTTGACCACAGATCCCTTCATGCAGAGTGGCGGATTTAAGGCGATGCAGCCAGAGATCTTCAATGTCGCTATGAGCTGGGACGCCTGGGATTTTGACGTCTTGCAAGCTATGTCGGTAGCCAATCTGAAGGTGCTAAATCTGCCTATACACCTGCCTTCAGATTGCATTCGTCTCGGCCAAGCGCTCAAAAATATGCCGAGGCTGGCGAGCCTTACGATCACGGACATCCCCGACCGAGGTGAATACATGCCGGGGCTCGAATACATCGGCAAAGGCATCATGTCTTGTGCTTCAACCTTGAGAGAACTTGATATCGAGATGACGAACTTCAATCGCCCTGCGCCATGGGATAGAGACGAGCGCTTCCCAGAACCCGACGAGGATGGGTTCTTCTTCCGCAAGCTCTTTCCTTGCCCACCAACGGAGGAGCACGAAAAGTACTCTACGCCGTTCGGTCGGCGCTCTCAGTATGACATGGGTCCGATGATTGAGGCTCCGTTAAGCCTCACGAAGCTGCGCTTGAAGCATGTGAGTTTGCCGTGGTATTCTTTCGGCATGATCTTTGATGCGACGTCCATCAAACACCTCGATGTGCCGTACTCCATGGTTGATCAACAAGTGTGGAGACTCCTTAAGACAGATGCACAGTTGGATACCTTGACCGAGATCAGCTACGACATGCTCTCGAAAGGATTTCTGGATTTGCTCAAAAGTCAGTCATCGCTGAAGGAGCTTGTATTTGCGCGGCCACAAGACCGGTTTGATGCGGCGAATGTTACATACTACAGCAAAATTCCCCATCTGGTATATCATGTCTCTGAAAAAGCTCCTCGGCTTGGTCCAGATACCGGAGCTGAATACCCAAGCCTTGCCGACTTTTCGTCTTCGCTTGAGCATATGACGACGCTAAAACACTTAGTGCTGCCAGCGGACATGTATACAATAACATGTGACTTTCTGCTCTCTTTAGCGGCATGGCTCACCGGTCTGGAGCACCTAGAGTTTGGCTTTAACTATAATGACCTTGTAAGAGCCTAGACCCTTCTGTTCAAGATGAAAAGCATTCAATACTGACTTTGTTCTCGTTGCAGGCGCTCCAAAGAATATTTTCAGCAATCTTCCTGCAGACCAGCACAAGTCTGAAGAAGATCACGTTTCTCTCTCTTAAGCAACCCGAACCACTGCCAGACTTTGATGCTGCGCACTTCCACGGTTTTCTCGCGTCATTAGGGGACAGGATTCCAGCAAACCTCAAGCTCGTCCGCTACATGCCTCTGATTCAGATGCATAGTCCGCCTTTTTGGGACATAGAAGTGTATTATCACCGGGAAAAACCTGTCGGCGGTGATTGGTGGATGCAGCTTCCACAGTACGAGCGTGATCTAATCTTCGCAGAGGGGCGAACGCCAAGGATTGTTCCTTTGGGCAAATGGAACTGGGAAATTGGGGGGGACAAGAAGGCGCATAAGGCAGGACGTAAAAGGCGAGCTTGCAGGAAACTACGATCAAAATGAGTAAATAGTAACGAAAGTCCAAGTGGCGAAATGTCGGAATGACCTAGGAAACTGTCCTTCACACAGTTGTGGCATCATATATTGTACGCAGATAGTCTGCGCGGCCTTGTTTTCGGACTCTCTGTCCGCATTAATATAATCATGCATGAATTGACTGGCTGATAATTCACCTTCTCATTGGATCACGGATCTAGCCAACCATGAAACGAGGGCATAGTCTAAGGCGCCTAATGAGAGGCTTGGAATCGAATCCTTCCCAATGGTTGAAATGTAGTTCGACGCTTCGCAGCTTATCATGCAGTCGAAAAATTCACGCGCTCGTTCTTAATGAGGGGTAGCGAAGAAAGTGATTGGTATCCGCTTCCGCTTCACCAGAGGTTGTGCCAGTTTGCGATTCCTCGGATGCTACCTAAGCCTACCGTTGGACGGGTCATCCGACAGACTGTAGCGCATTGATATCATTATGTTTTGCCTGCCAGACTTCGCCGTTTTGCAGTCTTGAAGGATTTATTTTACATCCACTGATTTTGTCGGACTTTCATTTTCAAAGGTCTGAGAAAATTTGACCAATCCACTAGAAAGCCCCACTGTGGCAGTCTCGTCCTGGTTAGAAGGTGGACCGACCTTTCGCGCTGGATGAACATCGCATTCGACTAGTCCTTGGGTTCAAGGCTGTATTCCACACGACAAAGATTATCAGCGAATATAACAACACTCGCGAATACGTGCGGGACTGGTTCTCTTCAGATCCAGGTTTTTGATAGCATCGACAATCTCGATCAACGATGTTGCCCTTAGAGCTTGTTATCGCTATCTCGGAGCAAGTGAGTGGACCGCGGATCAGAGCTCTTGGGAATACCCGGCGAGCACTGACATCTTTGCAGCTAGAGACAGCACGCGACCACTTCAATCTCGCACGAACTTGCACGACATACCACAGAATGCTGGTTGGCCGCTCTTGGAACGAAATACATCTCCGCTTTCGCCCACATTGGATGGAGCGTGGCTCAAAAGCCGGCACAACATGTAGGGGTATCCGTCGTGGTGCTGTATTGATCCATAGCGCGTGGCAGGAGACTGGCGCTCCTCATAGGCAGTGTCCACTATCCCCATGTGAGGCATGCGAGATCGAAGTAGCGCTGTTGTCCGTCAATGCATATCTCGATTCTCGAGCAGGAAAGGTTAGCAAGGATCTTCGGGAGCTTACGCTTTCAGGACGGTTACCAAAGACTCTTGGTTCCATGAGAGAGGATGCCCCTAGCCATACGCTTAAAGATGCCCAAGGCGTTTGCGCCCTTCGACCAGAGATTTTGAACGTTGAGCTTCAATGGGCAACTTGGAGTCCGATGATGCTTTCCAGCTTTGATTTGACGAGACTGAGGTCGCTCAAGATGCCTGTAAGGGCACCTCTAGACTGCCTCAAGATAGCGGCAGCCTTCATCGGTATGCCACATCTAGCGAATCTCACGATTACAGAGTTACCCGACAGCCAGGATTTCGTGGATGAATTCCGTCATCTTGGTGATGGCATTCGGGCTCTCTCATCTTCGTTACGCTCGTTAGACATTAGTATTACCAACTGCAACCATGCAGAAGCTTGGGAAAAAGACGAAGCTTTCGTGGAGCCAGACGATATTGCTTTCCTTTTCAAAGAGTTCTTTCCCGAGCCTTCTGGTGATCAAATCGAGGCACTAGTCAGGGCACGATATAATGATCCACGGGAATCTCTGGACGTCAACAAACTTCGAAGCTTTAGAGGCCCGCTGAATCTTCAGCGGCTACGCTTGCAACATATTAGTTTACCTTGGTGGACCTTTCAGACAGCGTTCAATCCGGAGACCATAAAGGAACTTGACCTGCCAAGATGCCGAACAGCTCCAAATGTCTGGAATGACCTCAAAAACCATGCAAAACTCCAGAAGCTTGCAAACATCAATTATGAGCTACTTTCAACTCAATTACTAAGTCTTCTGTCGACTCAGCTCAGCCTACAGTCGCTCTCATTCGCTCGGCCCCCGGACATATACATTGTAGCTGGCATGACTTCTAACTTCCAGGGCATGACCTGGGTTGACTTTTCTTCTTTCGCAGTCACAGAAGAAGCGCCTCATCTGGGACCTGGTACGCGATGGGGTCGTGCTCGTGGCAGGAATGCCAGCAGCCTCACAGATTCTCTGAGTTCCTCCGCGCAATGTCAGTATCCAAAGAAGTCGGATTTTGTGAAGGCTTTAAGCAACAATTCATCGCTGAAGCATCTGGTCCTCCCTGCGGATATGTTCGACGTTACCCCAAGATTCATGTCATGTCTCGGAACCGAATGCCCGGCACTGGAGAGCATTGAATGGGGTTTCGACTATGAATGTCCGGTGAGTCAATTTCTGAGGCTTCATCCAACACAGATTGCATCACTAAAACCATACAGGTACTTCGCAAAAGCTTCATAGAAGATTTCCTTCCAAGTCACCCACGACTCAAGAAAATCACATTCTTATCCTTGAATAGACCGCATCCAATGTCAGACTTCGACGCGAGACATATCCACTCAGCCTTCACAAGCGGGTCGTCTGATCGAGCCCCAGCAAACCTCAAATTTGTCCGATACCGTGATTTGAACGATAAGTCGTACAGGGGCGATTTCATCGAGTCTGATGTTTACTATCACCGAGAGAACATGGCTGATGGCTGGTGGCTGAAGATACCCGCGAGGCAGACAGATAGTGTGTTCGAGGATGAAAGAACGCCGACAGTCCAGATGGTGAAGCCGGCTTAGAGCCAGATAATGCGGTAAGATAAGAGAGGGTGTGTCAGGATGGCCGGAAAGCATTTGCCATTCATGGACGTCCCCTTCGAACACCATGCTGGACAAAAGATAATGGCCCTTGAGTGTTATGCAGTGATCAAATTACCCTTGAAAACAGTTTTCCTCTCCTTTGGTGGATCGTAAAGCGTCTCTTGCAAACTCTTCCTTCCTCTCTGACTAGACAGCAGACGGCTCTCAGACCTTCCCATATCAAACAGAACAAAGTCTGCTGGCCCTCCTATTGTAAATGATCCAGACCTGTATCCGATAGCTTCCCTGGCGCGACCAGAAACACAATCATATAGTAGTTGAGCGTCTTGTTTCGTCCCGGCATGATAAAGTCCTACGCCCATGCTGGCGATACTCAACGGATCGCACTGTCCATAGGGGGTGAAGGCATTACCGACGTTATTGATGGCGATGGCCCCCTGTAAGCCGTACTTCTGGATCATCTGCGGTATTTGTAACGTGCCTCTGACTCTCTCGCCACCACCTCCGTGATCGTGAGGTTTGCCCATCATGTAAAGATCTGAAGTCGGAAGCCCAATAAAGTGGAGCTCGAGATGCTGCACGCGTCGACTCAGCGCTTGCCAATCCGACTTTGCGTGTAGAGTCATTCTAGTGCAGTGACTCAGGACAATTGTGTTGACTTTGGAAGGCGGTTCGTGTCTTCGATATAGACTCATCGACTCGAGTTGCGTGGCCACAAAATTCGTCCAGGTGGGTTGACTTTCATCTAGATTGTAGTCCAAATGAAAGTCGAGATGCACGCTACAGCTCGATGCCATCTTAATGGCCCAGTCGATATTCCTCTTCATGTTCTCCTCGTCAACTTCCACGTATGGCGTTGTCCCAACGACCGAGACGTACTCGTTGAAAACTGCTGCTTCCATGAGCTCTCGATTTGCGGCACCATGCGGCTCAGAATAGATTGGCTCCTGCGCAAAGACACATATTTGAACCTCACAGGCTTTAGAAAATTGATTCTTCAATTCGATAGCAGCATCCAAGCATTTCATTTGCACGATGTGGTCCACTTCCACGAAGGTCCGCAAGTGCGTCACGCCGGCAGCAATGCTCTCGGCAATCAGCCATCTGCCTCTCCTTAACAGATCATCTTTGCCAAAACGTGCTTTTGCGTTAGCCGTGATCTTCATAGCTTCTGCAAAGTCGCCTTTCACAATTTCCAGATCCGCGAATTTGGGGTCCGAGAGCAGGAAGCATTTATCCAAGTGGATGTGAGCATGGCAGAGTGATGGTGCAATCAGGGACTTGCTGGCATCCAACACCTTTTTCGACGTGTGTGAGCGGATGTCGGTAAGATGAGGAAGGATAGCCTTGATTTTGCTGTCTTCGATGTGGATGTCATATTGGACCTCCGGAGCCCAGCCTTCGCAAAGGATATGAGCGCTGGAGATCAGATCTATCTTTTCACAATGTGGATAAGCATCTTCTGCCATTGTCATATCATAGGGTGTATCTGTTCTGTTTTCACGGACATCAGAGAACGTTAAGGTAGCTAGGTACCCGTCATGAATCCTGATTACCTACGCCAAGAGAACCTAGGCTAGAGTATCGGAAAGGAGCCCGCTCGGCGGGATCTGCAACTCAATACCCGGTGTCAAGCAGTGGGAATCTGAGGTAAGTACAGCCCAAAAGCAGGATCAGAAAGGTGTTGACATTTAGCATCACGTCTGATATTCTCATATCTATGGTCTATTACCCGATCTTGCTATTGAAAGTGATTCTCATAAGCTCGTAACGGCCGAGGTAGTTCTCAGCTCGAAATCAAACACGGCCACTAAACATGAACGGTCCTGGCGTCCGCCCATTAACTTCCCTCGATGAAGAGCGCCCGACAACAATGTCTATTCCCCCACGTGTAAGTCAGAGCACGCTCAACTTGCAACTTGTTCGGCGCTCATAAGTCAAATGATCCTCCACTATCCAACCCAAATCCATGCAACCCTGTAACCTGCACCAGCATTGAATGCCAAAGGCAACGACGGGTTGGTGACTTCCCGCTGATCATGCTATATCTTCGTCACCCTGGTCCTCTACGTCATCGCTGCTCCCGCCACCTCTCTCATGTGCGCGACCGCTATTGCTTTGATCGGTATTTCCACCACCACCGCCACTTGCGCTGCCGTCAATGCCAAAGGGGCTCTCCACCCAAGATTCGTTTGGGGGAACGAACGCAGGTATTGTTGGGTTCACGTAGGAGTCTGGGACGCGGACTGATGGCGGGTGATAGGAAGCTCTTTCTGCGACGAGAGGCATGGCACCTGGTAGACTTGAGAGATACGCAGCTCCTTCCTGCCCTCTAGCGAATACAGGCGGTTTTAGCAAATCTTGTTTGAAATTCAGCTTGATTTGATCGCGATCGGGCTCGTCCTAAAGGAGATTGCGTTAGCCCATGCCGCAAGGAAGGAAAGCAACAAAATACTTACGTTCAGGATCGCATCGTCTGATTCAAGGCGTATCAACTCTTTCACACGGCCACTGCCAGAGCGGCCCGAGATGCTGTTGATCTTATCGTTAACGACGTCTAGATCCCACTCTTGTTCCTGTCCTTGTGTATCATGTCCAACGTATTTGTGCTGGCCCTCCAGTTCAGCGGTGCATTTCTTGATCATCTGTTCAACCACGGATTCAGGGTAGAGTTGGTGAATCTTTGCGTTGAGAAGACTCGAGATACCCTTCTTGCTAACACCACGGGAGCGGAAATAGAGGACAACCACCCGCTCATCGTCGGTGAGCCCTATGTCAATATTCATTCTCCAAACAGGCGATGACTCTGCGGGCACGTTGCTGGCTATTATGCCTGGCCAAACAGTACTGGGTGTCGAGTATGTCAAGGGTAAAGAGCGAAGATGAAAGTACTGTGTCTGTAAAAGACCGAATGAGGAGTGGTTTGCTGGAGGAAAGGAAAGGAAAGGAAAGGAAAGGCAAGGCCAGATCCATCGATTTGTAGCTACGGTTGGACTGCCTGATCTTTTCGGAGCATAGTTGACAGCAGCGCAAGGCGTAACATTTTTGTAGTCGGGGAGCCAACGTGCTGCATCTGCACGTGGGGTCTGTGTCATGTCTTGTTCAGGCATTGCGTCGTCTACGTCCACCGAATTTGTAACAGGGTACTATTGCTTAGGGCCACGTGAGAATCGAGGCCAAAGCAAGGAACAAATTCCGAAATGTACTATTGATAGAACCAATGTGGTTGCCACAGGAGAGACACAACGACGGCGGGCTGGAGCTCGGTTAGCGTTAACACTCGCTTGCCAGTCGAGCGTCTTCATTTGTCTCAGACGAGGTGGTAGTGGCTGAGGAGTCGCAGATAGGGGCGTTGCTCGAGGATGCAATGTACACGGGCAGCCGCGTCCACATCACCGTCTCCCAATTAGGCTCAACGTTATGCTCATCGAGTCCGATTCCGGAATAACAATCAAGAGAAACCCGGCACTGGCATTGGCCATCAAAGCGCAAAAGATCCGCCCGAATGTGCCAGGAAAAGGTCCACAGGCACCAATCTCGAACGGAAAACATTGCTCCAGTAATGAGCCGTAAACCCCGCGTCGTACATCCTGCGACAAATCTGCAGCAAGGCAGCAGGGTTGGAGTCAAGCATGTCAGCCATTGCCCCGGGCTCCTCACCACGTCCAGCGCTGCCCAGTGGTGTTTTGTGGGTGGCGTATCAGGACGTAGCTACGAATTGCATTCGCAATCCGGCGGTGGGAGAGAGGAAGGGGTAGAGGGTGGCCACTTGGGAGCCAGGCGGGAAATGGCTTGCATCATGTCAGATTCGCCCCTTGTCATGAGTGTTTTGGGTGCCATTGCGCTTCAACATTGGGTAGAAGGTATGAAAGTGATAGGTAGTGCGTTAGGTGCTGGTGGGGCCATTTGCCTCATGATATGCAGACGCTATTGAACACAGAGAGTCATCGCTTGATCGCCCGCTTTGCGAAACAATTTTTTTTTAAAAAAAAAGTCGCAGCAGGTAGGATGAAGAAGGCAGAAGGGGATGGGGAATTTAAGATGTGTTTGGACGCCCTAGATGAAACAAGGCTTAGCTTGGTGCAGAAACCCGATCTATTGAACCGTTCCTAACTTCCTGCATTCAAAAAGCATCGCAAAATACCCGCATTCTTAATCGCAGGTCGTAAATACAAAGCTTTCGTGAAGGTGAACGAGAGACATATTATCAGCCAAGGCATGAATTTTGCCTGCCCCCACCAATTTCAAAGATATTTATGTATGCCTTATGTCCTGGAACAACTAAAGCCTGACGAAAATGCGATAAGGTTAGGTAGACAACTGACACTTAAATATCAGTGCGGCCATTGTAAGATGTTGCTCGCTGACTTCGACCTTTTCGGCTTTTCGTTTGCGGAAGTTTCTTCGGAGGTGGAGGCTTTGCTGGGGGATAGGCTAGTACATCCATTTACTTCTTTCGTTGCTTGTCGGTAGGACGATTCTGACCTGGAGCGAGGTGATGAATGACCTTGTTGTTCCGCCATGGGCGCTTCTTATGATCGATCCATTGGAATCCGTCCATTCCCCAACGAAACCAGCACTTCGACCAGATAGCTTCATTGGGCAGGTCACGAAAATACCTTGAATCTCCAGATTTTGAAGGATTATCTCCAAGAACGAAGCAGCGTCCGGTCTTTAGCTGTATAAGCTATCAGCGAAATACGCTCCGGACGAGACCAAAGAAATAAAATCAATTGTACCGGAAGGAGATATTGCGATCTATAAATACCGGTAGTCACCGATAGCCGATGCCCTTCGAGGCCCGCTATCCGTTTGACCAGTCCTCCAGATTTTGTCTTTGGGTCAAAGTCTAAGGGGATAACTACGACAACATCTCCAAGCTTCAGATCATGGCTGTAAACGTAGGCGTAAGAGCTGTACAGGATTCCAGGATGGTGGCCGAGATTGGGCTTCATACTGTGTCCCTCACTAAAGTGGAAATGACCCCAAAGTAGCACAGTTATGTTAAACAGCCTGTGGACTTCTGGGTTGTCCATCAAAAATTGATAGAGGAAGCGACCTATACGGCTCTTTACCACAACCCCTTCTTTCCCAGGGGGCCAAGAGTATTGCATCCGCCAGAATGGATATCGCACTCCATGAGACACCAACTCAAAAAGAAGCCGCGGGGTCCATTTGACCGTCCACCAGATCTTGGTTTCAATGGGCACATACTCTCGAGGAAAGCGCAATCTCCTCAGTAACTCTTTTCGCTCAAAAAGGTGGCGATAGACAAGGTATGGAAACCCTCCCGCTCTCTGAGGACGTTGGGATAAATACCGTTGCACCTGGAAGGCGAAGGCATGTCCTGGTCGTGGCCTGCTCCCCCGCCATAGGGTTGTAGTTTGTAGAAGAGGCTGTAGAGACTTTGACGAAGCCATCATCGTGAGCTGTTGACAGTCGAATACGACTCAGCTTCAAGCCGAAATCGCTCCGGAGCAAGACCCTTAACGACATCGTGGCGGCTGGTAGGAATTGCGCTTCCAAGCAACCAAATGTAGCTCCTTGCATTCAGACGGTACTCAGATGGACGAGGTGCCGTTGTGGTGGGTCGTGGGACGCCAAGCGGGCAAGAATACGCGAGGCAAAAAATTGTGGAACATCATTGATCAACGCCGAGTATGTTAAGGGATCAATAACACAAACCAGAATCCCACAAGCAGTCGTCGAAGTCTACCAAAGTATTATATCTCCCGCTGAGCTTTTGCATACCCTTCACGATCCTCGTCTCCTCGCCATTAATTTGTTCCTTGCGCCATTGCCACAAGCCCCCTTGACGACCAGTTAGAACTACTGCCCTCGAGGCTCGACACTTCCTTCATCTCCTCGCTCTCACACAACCATCATGGATCACTCACGGGATCCCTGCCCCTGGGTAGCTCTCAGCGACTTTGGCGGAGCCTTCTGCATGGGAGTGAGTCTACCTTGCGGCCCACTCTCACAAATCACCGCCTAGCTCCAGATCTACACCCAGCACAACTAGCTGACATGATCTCTTGTCCCAGGGAATTGGAGGTGCAGTCTGGCACGGCGTCAAAGGCTTCAGAAACTCTCCATACGGGGAACGTCGTATCGGCGCCCTCACAGCCATCAAAGCCCGCGCGCCAGTATTAGGAGGGAACTTCGGGGTATGGGGCGGCTTGTTCTCGACGTTCGACTGTGCGGTCAAGGGATATCGGAAGAAGGAAGATCCTTGGAACGCCAGTATGTGTTCCCTCCCACCAGAAGAGCGTGAATGGGACGGATGATGGACTCGAAGCTAACGGTGTCATAGTCGGGGCAGGATTCCTCACAGGCGGCTCATTGGCGATACGAGGAGGGGTGAGGGCGGCGAGGAACTCCGCAATCGGATGTGCGATTCTGTTGGCTGTGATTGAGGGCGTTGGGATTGGGATACAGAGAATGATGGCGGAGAACACGCGGCTGGATGTATGGAATCCCTACCCTCGTCCCCCCCTCCCCCTCCCAATTCATGCTTCTGCTAACAAAAGAAACAGGTACCAGCACCTCCGCAGGCCGCAAGTCCGCCGCCACCACCAGTAGTGGACTCTGCGAGCCCGATGGTCGCGTGATTCCCTTTTGCTTTTTCTGTTCGGAATATACTCCACTCTGCCACATTTCGGCAATCTTTTAGATACTTGGCATCAGCGAGGATTTCATGCGCAATATTGGGGGATTTGTATCATAGGCTGGCTAGGCGAGGGTGGCACAGGCTACTGGGAAGGGGGCTACAGAATAATGCGATTTGTTTGGCTATGGGTTGCTCACTGTGTGTTTTTATAGATCGACCTTCGAGACCTACGAGAGTTGATTCGGACTAGACGTAATGAAGTCATCTACCGACGCCCGAAGTCGTTCTTTGCTCTCAATCAACACAGTGGGCAGTAGCAAGAGGGAGCGATCGATCCATCCAGTCTCTTTCTAGAAGACAGCGTTTGAAAATACCCGCCAATCATTGGAGCATACCGTACGTGCGTTATATCTGAAACCGGTCGTGAAGAGTAGGTGCCACAATATATTGGCCCAGACAATCAAACACAACAAAAGTAGGTACTTGACGTACACTTGCCAACGCCCTTCAAACAAATACACATGCTGTACATTCTTCTTTTTGCCCCATACGCATGACAGTCTACTTCTGTGCCCTGGGTCCTGCCACACCAGCTCCGATCACACCTGGTAATTCCTCTTGCCCAATGCTCGCCATCAACCCAACACCCCAGGTCACGACACCAACCAGAGCAATCGAGAGTCCAGCTAATAAAAAGAATGGCACACTGATGTCTTTCTTTTGGCAAGCTGGCCCACCCCAGTACACGGTCTTCACCCTTCCATCGTCATCAGTGAGTACGGTCTTAGAACATTTGCAGGCGAAACAATCGATGGCACCGCTCGACTTCTTGTAAGCTGTACCATGACCAGAGCAATTATTGGTTGTGGTGATGCAGGATTGAAGACTTGGGTGGCAGACTGGTAGGATGCCGTGAGGTAGTGGGGAGGTGGATGCCTGAAGAGGCACGACATTGGGGGGAGAGGCCGAGTCTGAAGGCGGGGAGGTGAGTGGTTCTTCGGGCTGTTGCTGGCGAGCGGAGAGGGGCTTCTTATAAGAGCCATATAGAGATGTGGTGCTGCGCTTGGAGCTTTTGGGGGTAGTAGGCATGAGGACTATCGTGAACGAAACTGACTGGTCTTTTTTGACCAGATCACCAATGAAAGTCTTGATGTCAGAGAGAGCTTTGTGGTAGCAGTCGCCGTCTTTAGGAACGAGTCCCTAGTGGTTATGCGTTAGTCAAGGCTGATTTGCGAATCTCTATTTGGAAGCTTAATGAAACGTACCTGAAGGGCTGACACGTGGAGAATGGTCGTCTGTCCATCTGAACCTGCATTGAAAGCCTCATGAGCCTTTTTGAACGTAGACAAAGTGGGTTGTCGCAATGCTCCGCTCTCATCATGATTCAAACTATTACGCAACGCCTCGCAATGACGACTTTCCTGACCGTTGTGTCAGCTCCGTATTGCGGTCCCGCATCAACGTCGACATACCAGGCGAGGGCTGCTGTATCCGCCTCGGAGGGATGAAGGACCTGGAATCTCAAAGTAACAGGGATTCTGCCCCTTCCTCTTGCTGTCCCGGTCTTGATTGAGCAAATCAATAGCCAATTCCAGGTTTTGTGAACTCGAAGGTTGGGGGTCTATCTTGAAGGCGGGAGCAACTGATGGATCGAAGAAGTCTGACATAGATGGTCAGTCGAGATCTTTACCAACGGCGTCTTGTGATCTAAAGCTACCTTCGCCAACGCCCTCGACGACGAGCAGGATCTTTTCAGCGCCATGGAATCCATCTTCACTGTCAAAGATCTGTCGCTGTTGCCCCCCATAATTGTTTAAGATGGCGAGACTCGACTCATCTGCATCTTGAAGGCTGTGATACTGAGATAATCCTAATCGCTGCGCGAACAGTAGTCGTGCTGTATGAGGAGATATGGAAGGCGGCTCCGCTGGGGTTTGGCGTAACCATGATTCAGAAGTGTACACAAGGGCTTCTCCCAAGACAGTGTATGCTCCGAGGGCAGCGCTGGCCCAGAGCAATCCCAAAAGCGCTTTCATCTTTTACTGTGGTTCAAGAATACTTAGTCTTCGCCAATCTCAGGATGACGAAGTTGATAGATTGGCTGGGTAAATTCCGGGCACGCGGTGGCGCCAAGTCCTCAGCCTTGCGAATATCAGAAGGCAAGAGCATTGGGGAACAAATCCTCTGTGATCGTTATTATTCTTGTGTGAAGCGCCTCAGCTGTGACACACATCATTCAACAGATTATTCTCTCTTCTTAATGTATGTTTAAGATTTATGTAACTTCTATTCAAGACTGAGGTGCACAAAGCATCCGAGCAGCTTCAAGGCAACGGGCTTTCTCTACTCTCTCACCCATGTCCAGGTCCTTACGGACTCTCTCCGTCCTCACTCGTCCATCCACCTTTCCTCGTCCTCTTACACGCTCTCGATATTCATGGCAACGGCAAAGTGGTGATGTCAAGATTCAGCCGGTGCGATTCAAAAGCGACCTCCCACGGTAGGGACACAAGCAACTCTGGGACGCTTTTACGGCAGGAATGCTAACGAGGCTCTCAGGTATGGCAAGAGGCTCTTCTACCAGCTAGCCATTGCCTCTGCGGCGGGCTACTATGTCTTTAAGTTTGTGGATCTCGACGAGGAAGAAACGGCAGATGAAGCTGGCATCCTCTCCAAGACGAAAGAAGACGACAAGACCGATGAAGATGACGTCCAAGTCCCTGAAACCATGCCAGCAGATGCATTCTTTATTCCACTAGGGCCTACTCGACAGCTTCCGCCCATGCACTACAAGGGTAGCGATCCGGAATGGCAGAGCTTTGTGGAATTCGGAAAGGATCGTGACAGGTCAACTGCGGTTCGAAGTACGTTTGCTTCCTAAATTTATCGGGATTAATGTCTAATATTTTATCAGAGGAATTGGCGGAGTTGGTCTGTTCCCATTTTGCTGGGACGAAAGCCATGCAGAGATCTCTTGGGGTACCATTGCAAATAGGGAGGGTTTGGTTAGACATTATTTTTCCATTTGGCCCGCCTCCAGAGTACGAACGATCTGGGTATGCTAGAACTCCCGTTGAAAAACGAGATTGGCTGCAAGCTGACGCGTGAGTAGATTGGAGATCGCTGACGACTACATCGCATGGACCACCAGACCCGTCTCTGCTTTGCAAGTGGCCCGTTTAACAGCAGCGCTCAAGCCCATGCCAGTCGCGAAATCTTTCTGGGCAAGCTATAGTACCTACTGGTCTTTGCAACTAGCCAGGCTCAAGCAGTTTCTCAACATTACCCCGGCCTCATCGAATACCAGCACGCATTTTCCAGCGGGGGCAATAAATGTGAAACAGTTGCAACAGGACGGCTCAAAGCAAGAGACTCAATCGCGTGCCCAAATGGACAAGATGTCAGATCCCAAGTCCGAAGTGGGCAGCACGAAGGGCTCAGCAAAGTCACCGTCCTCGAACCCTTCCAAACTCTATGGAGCTCTGCCGTCTTTACCACAACCAGGTTCAGATATAGATCCTGCTGTAACGGCATTCAAACGAACATTGGCAAAGAATTGGCGACCGCCTGATGCATTTGGAGAACGAGGAACTTTCGCCATTCGCGGAGAGGTCGAGCTGAAAGGACCGAGAGGCTCTTGTATTTTCGAGATCGTAGCTGACTATCATCCTCGAGAGGCCAAGTATAGGACGTTGAGGTGTGGCTTGAAATACTTCCTACCGAAGCATATTCGTCCTAGGCCGCTACCAGAACCGAAGGACAGCAGCCCTTGAAGTCTTATATGTGTGAGCGTTTGAGCGAATCCTGCGGGTTTTACGGTCCGAGATGGGGCATGATGCTATGCATAAGGTAGGCGTCACGTGCTAGAGTTTTCGGGACATTAGAGCATCGAGCAGGTGCAAGGGATCTTTGAGTGATTTCAGTTGAGTCAGTTCGTTCACTTGAACAGTCGAGTGTCTACGATCAGAATTACTATGCTTCTTGATGCATAGGAGGCATCGAGGATGGCTTAAGGCATTCATTCGTACAATGAAATAGAACAATTATTGATAACAGCCTTTGTTCCTTCGGGTGGGCCTTTCTCTTGAATGATTGATGATGTGTAGGGTGTGTATGATGTGTATGGCCTGCTTGCTTTGCTGAGTATTAGTCCGTTGCTTTCGTGCTCTGGACTAGGGATGCTGTGCTAGATACACTATACGCGCAGATGGGTAAGGTAGTGATGTCGATGCTTCTGTGAAGTTCCTGTTTGTGGGATCCTCCCGGTTGTATCGCTTGCATCTAGTTTTATCCTGCAGTGTGAGGTGCACGTTCTGAAGTCTTGTTGTTTCACAAGCTCGATTTCTAGGATGCATTGGTTGTATGTGTGCATTTTTATAGCAACGCCTCCAGCCCAACTCACCTAACCAACCAACCTCCCTACCTACCTAACCTTCCTCATCCCCCTCTTCAGCCTCTTCGCCTCCCGATCCCCAATCTCCTCCCGATACACATCCTCCGCCGTCTCCCCCTTCCCCTTCCTCTTCTTCTTCTCCCCTCGGCCCTTCCCCTCCGACTTCACGCTAACAGTCACCGCCTCCTTCGCCCCGCCGCCTCTCGCCTGCGCCCGCTCGACTTGCTTCTCTGCGTCCGCCCAGCCCGCGTCGCCGCCGCCGCAGCCGGTCTCGATCTCGTACCGGTCGAGCGGCAGCGCGTCGATGAGCGCGCGCTGCTTCTCCCGGAGCTCGTGGTCGATGGCTTGGCCTCCGGCGCGGAGTTCGTCGTCCAGGTTGCTCTGGAGGGGGGGTGCGAAGGGTTGTGGGTTTTCGGCGTCGTCGGGGTCTGAGAGGTTGGCGGCCGCGGCAGGGGCGGATTGGGGCATTGTTTCTGCGACGGAGCCTTCGAGGAGGCGGCGAAAGTGGGAGGATACTTTGCGGACGATTTTCACGAACATGGCCAGTAGTTGGCTGGAGGGCAGTCCGAGTTCTTTCTCTACGTCTTCGAGGACTTTTCGTTGCAGGCCGATTGCGAGCAGGATGCTTGCTTGCACGCCTGTCAGGCTGACGGCAGGCTTCAGTCTGTTGGTGAAGTGGAATTGCGCAATAGGCGGTATCATGTCGAGGATGACATGGTAGTCAAGCATGTTGTTTGCGTAGCTGTCCAGACGCTTGAGGTCAAATGGCGAGAAAGAATCGTCGAGCTCGGACTTGGTAAGGGGCTGGTTGGTCTGTGAGGTGTCGAGCCTTGCGCCTGCGTTGGCAGACTCGATGATTGAGAGAGCGAGTATGGAAGGGAACGCACGGAATTGAAACGAGAGGAGGGAAAGGAAGCGTTTCTGGAAGTCTCGCGCGTAGGCTCCGAGCCATGCGCTGTCGGTGTTGCCGGTGCTGTTGGAGAGTGTGCGAATCATGACGCAGGAATGCTCGCCTGTGAGCTCGTTGGCTGTTTGACGCAGATAGACTGGGGCGAAGGAGGCACGTTTCCAGAACTTATGGAGAGGTGGTGTAAGGCCGAAAGAGACGCCTAGGTAGTCCAGAGCCCGAGGACGACGTTCAGAAAGGCGAGAGAAGAGAGCTGGCATGCTGTTTATGTCGCGGACCTTGACATTATCCGATTGCAGAGTTGAGGATTCGAGTTCAGCGTCTGTAACACGGACGATGGAGTCTGCTTCCGTGGGTTCGATTTTAGAGAGATTGGCAAACTTGCCTTCATAGAAATCGGTGAGAAGAGTAATAGCACGGCTGCCGTAGCCCATGTTAGTATATTCCGGGTTAGTAGCGATGCGAACGATCCGAGCTCCAGACAGTCCAGCAAATTCCTCGTCCTGGAATTGTTGGCTGACAAGCCATGGTATCAAGTCGCCACCCGCTCTTTGGCCGCGACTCAAGCTGCTCAGGACGCTTTGCTTGCTGATCTGGCCTTCTAAGGCTACCTGTATCACACACAATGGCTCCGGCAACCTTGAACTATCGTCATCCACTGGAGGGACCAGGACAAACAGTTGGTGGGCCGGAGCATCGCTCATCAATTGAAGGTCGTTCGGAGAATTCTTGTAATGGCTTGCAACGTACAATGCTATCATCTGCTGGAGAAACTTTTCGGAGACAGGATGAAAAGAGAATAGGGTATCTCGATTAACGTGTAAGAGTTCGCACTTAGAGGGATGAGGACACCCTTGGGCATTGAGCTTTGAGCTTGGAAGGGTAGCATCAAGACAGAGGACTTTGTTGAGCCACTTTTCAACCGAGTCTCCTTGAGAATATCGTATAGGTTCCGCAAGAGTGATCTCTCGTAGGGATCGGCCCCTAGTAGCAGCACTGTCCGCGTTTGTTACAGCCTTTCCGGTCGATCGATCAGCTACCTCCGCATCGGCTGCACCATTCAATTTGGAGCCTCCTCGAGACTGTTCTCGAAGTTGCTGTATTAGTTTGAGAGACAGTGATCTGCCTGT
This sequence comes from Evernia prunastri, assembly GCA_003184365.1. Classification (NCBI taxonomy): domain Eukaryota; kingdom Fungi; phylum Ascomycota; class Lecanoromycetes; order Lecanorales; family Parmeliaceae; genus Evernia; species Evernia prunastri. Next base: position 96,178 of record NKYR01000061.1, read on the forward strand.
ACCTTCGTAGCCATTGATGGTTGAAGCCATGAAGACGAGATATGGACCCATTAGCTTCCTGACCAGAGGAAGCGGTATAGCTGCAGCCTCATCGATCACAACCAACTCCGCTTGACCCAGAACGTATGCGTCCTGAGGCTGGATGTACTGTATGGTCTGTCTGTGTTGCCGGTGGATATTGACTCGCACGATGGCTTTGTTGAAGTCTGAGTTAGTCGACTGTATGATAGTATAGTCAACGTGATCCAGGTAATTGAGGGCGTCGAAGCCCTTGAAAACGAATTCAAACAATGTTTTGAGATTTTCAGGACTAGGAGACGTTATGAAGATATTGCTATATCCATGTGCTATAGCTGCTGCAATTGCTACACCAAGAGCGGCGGACTTTCCACGCCCTCTCGCTGCTGTCAGAGTGACAGTACTTCTCAGAGTCTTTTCAGCAATTGCATCCACAAATGTTAAGAGCGCTTTTGCTTGGTCGACCGTTTTCGCGATCTTGACCAAGGAGCCGACAGGCTGGGTATCCACTAAACTCTCTTTGATACCATCGAGTTCTCTCCTTGCTCTTGTATTTCCTTCATCATCTGGATCCGGGGGAGGTAATGGCTTCACGTTCTTGCCTCCAGATATTGGCAGAACATTGAGCTCATCGTCCACGAACAAGCAAGAATCGCAGCTGCCCAACGAAAGCACGAAGCGTTCATTGAAGCGAGCAACCACATCATCATGTGCTTCGGTCCTGTACCTAGAGTGAATGTCCATTGACAAAGTATAAAGCTGTTTAAGACTGGTCATGCCCTTTAGGAGTAAAAGCACCATGCCTCCACCTTCCACAGTCTCAATTGTCCTCGCCAGTAGGTTGGGCGTGATGGCTTCGAAATCCTGTAGTATGCACATGCCGAATGTATTCCCCAGGATTTTTTCCGTTTCTTTGTAATATACATATCTTATGTTGTGCAACGTAAGGAAGAGTTCGAATGGGTCCTCGGTGTTCGCTTCCCGAATGCCTCGCTTGATCTCTTTCTTGATCTTGATCTCCCGCTTCCTCCGATGACTTGTAAATCCCAAAAGGTCTTTTTTGTATGCCCATAGCACGGACTTGTTCTGCTTGATGTCTACACTGGAGAGGATGTAGTGTAAGTGGACGATGACATCTTTCGCTCGGTCTCCCACCACAACAAAAAAGCTTCGTTTCTTCTCCTAAGCGCAGATTTATTAGAGATCTAATTTTTCAATAGAGCCTGACGGGCATACGAGCAGACGTACCTGTACTGCGTTGCGAATTAAAGCGGGGATGCGCGAGTCACTTCGAACTGATCAGCTTCGAATTTCTTAAAATCTTCAGCATGAAGATGTGCATACACCGCTTTTCGAGGCATGCTTGCCAACCTCTGGCTGCTTATTTCTAGAAGGATGAACTCTCGAGGATTGGATGCACACAAGCTGCAGAATATCAACCACCTTTTGCCATGATTAATCTTGTTGTGTGTTCGGAAGATGTCCGGAAAAACTCTTTGATAATTGCAGGGGTCAGGGATTGTGCAGCTTTCCCTTTCGCTAAGCTTTTCCAGCCGCATAGCATCCCGCGACAGGCTAACAGCCAGCTTGACATCTTGGCATCTTGGCATCTTGGCATTATCAGTCTGGACCCCTCCTCCTTGCATTCCGGCATTTCATGCAAGGAACATCGCTTGTACAAACATCTCTTAGAGCCAGCTCAATGCTGAGCAAGGCTAGTGCGCTTTCTCATGGGTAATTATTGTCTTGTCCAAGCCAGCTTTGGCAATTGGAACAGAGCTAATCCAACTGACAGCGCCGTTTTGCTTGCCACAACCATTGCATCTACAACGTATGAGCGATCATCTTTATTAGGTATGATAGAGTGCCATATTCCAGTTGAGTGTTACAGGCTAAGAAAGATAGCACGACCTGTTCAGTCTTCCATTGTCTTTCTGTCCATACTGGGAGTCACCTTCTTCTTGTTTCACAATCGCATAGCCCGTTTCATCACTCCTTCTTTTGCTTCTAATCCAAATACATTCGAATTGCCTCTACAAGAGATCCCTTTATCCAATGGACGCAAGGACTCGAACGAATCCCGCCCCGGAAAATCTAGCACCGCTCAGCCTCGCTCAAGAAAAACATTTATTGTCTCTACGGCGCTTGCTATTTCATTGCGTGTTCTACTTTCTGGGTTGATCTTGGACAACGCACAATGTTCGATCGCCTCCATTGCGGTAAAAACATTACTTATATTGGACTCAATGTATACTAATTATTGCCAGGGTTATCTACCTTTACTTCTTGCTATTTATGACTATTGGTACATTCAACGCAGGCGGCCAAAATCCGACACTTCCTATCGTGCCAATGGGAGTAGCTTTCGAAATCTCTGGCCCGCTATTTTCTTGACAGCTGCCTACCATTTCAAGGCATCTTTCATGGCATGTCCCAGATCCACTTACATCTGTCCGCTCTCTTCCATCGCAAATATCGGCGTTCCGTTCATGCAGATTCTGTCAACCTTACTTGATTGCTATATTATAGTCAGTGTTTCGAGCATTGCTAGTGAAGCGAAATGGGACGCATCCCCAAAGAGCGACAACCCCTCAGTACTCTTGGGTCACATACTATTGGTATCTTCTTGACACTATTGTTTGATTTGAACGTTCTCTTACGCTAATTCTCAAAGATCTCTTCCTTGGTACTGTTCATTGGTGGTATCATCTCACTCGGTATCAACAACATCTACTCGGTGGAACTGTTTGGCGTCGACTGGTCGTATACTGGTAGTCTATTTTGGCAAACAGCCCTGTTCATACCAACGGTCATCGCCGCGCTTCATATAGTATGTGAAATTACATTGTGCAATGAGTAAGATACTGACGAAGCGCAGTCGACAAATTATGGGCTGCCGCATCTCACAATGTTCATATTTTGTATCTGTTTATACTGTACCGGACTCACCTCCGCTTGGGCGAACCGGAATATATTGCCTATAAGCGGAAAGATTGGATTGATCGCATTTCTTGGTTTGTTCCTAATTGGTGCTACGCTGTATGTACATGCCGAAGCAGCAAACGAGAACGGACGAGGTCAACCTTCACAGCGTCTAAGCCGACGGGTGCCTTTGTCCATCGCTTCCCTGGTAATTCTTTTGGTTCTGTTTCTCGGCTGGTCCTACGATCTCCAAACTCAAGAACTTGTAGCCCACCCGATCGATTGGCTTATAAGTAAAGCCGAGAAACAATCAAACGACTGGGCTAGTCAGGCTTCTGCCAGCCTAAGTTTAGCCGAGTGCGTCCATGAATATCAGCGCCGCTATCAGCGACATCCTCCTCCAGGATTTGATGCCTGGTATCGTTACGCGACAGCTAGGAACTCGGTTGTGATCGACGACTACGATACTATGATGGAAGACCTGCTGCCATTCTGGGGTATCTCACCTGCTGAGATAAGGCTGCGCACTCAGCAAGTGATTTCCGACCCTTGGAACGAGGTCTCGGAGATAGTAATCCGGAACGGACATGCTGCACTAGGTCCCGACTTTCTGCCCACCCACCGATGGATGCTCGACGGCGTAATCAACCTGGTCAAGGACTTCTCAAGCTATCTACCCGACATGGTTGTGACATTTAACCTGAACGATGAGCCAAGGTTGGCAGTCCCTTACAAGGACTTGCAAAAACTTCGAAGCGCTGCTGCCGGATCCCCCGAGCACCTTGATAAAACGGTACGCCATACTTGGAGCGCTGATCGAGCTGCGACCTGGCATATACCAGAAGACTTGGGTTCCACACGACCGTTCGAAGATCGCTCCCGGACCAACGCCTTCTCCACTGGCACCGTAGCCTGCCCTCCGTCCTCGTTCGCCCAACAGGCAACCACATGGGACAGTAGCGCACTCTGCACATCCTGCGCCGCACCCCACTCCCACGGCGTCTTTCTCAGCAACTGGACCCTCGCCGCCTCTCCCTGCCACCAGCCCGACCTCCGCAACCTCCACGGCTTCTACCTGAGCCCCGCAGCCTTCAAGCCCTCCCACCGGCTCCTCCCCATCTTCTCCCAGAGCAAAGTCGACGGCTACGCGGACATCCTCTACCCCTCCCCGTGGAACTACATCGACAAGGTCTCCTACCACGCGACCGAAGAGCACCCGGACCCGCCCTTCTCCGACAAGCACAGCACCCTCTTCTGGCGCGGCGCGACCTCCGAAGGCGTCTCCCGCCACGGCACCTGGAAAGGCATGACGCGCCAGCGCCTCGTCCACCTCGCCAACAACCTCACCATCACCGCGACCTCCCGCTCCCCGACCCTGCCCGTCCTCCTCCCCGCCGCCGCCAACGACGGCGGCAAACACACCTACCGCACCCTGCCCCCCTCTCCCAACCCCATCGCGGCGCTCAACCTCTCCCTCGACATCCACATCGTCGACGGCATCGCCCGCGCCTGGGACCGCGACGGCGCCGCCCAAACCGCCGAGTTCGGCTTCGCGGGCCCGACCGACTTCCAGCACCACTGGCGCTACCGCTACCTCATGGACGTCGACGGCGCCGCCTTCTCCGGCCGCTTCCTCCCCTTCCTCCAGAGCCGGAGTCTGCCCTTCCGCGCGGCCATCTTCCGCTGCTGGTGGGACGGCCGCTTGACCGCTTGGAAGCATTTCGTCCCCGTGGATGTGCGCTTGCACGGCTTGTTGGCTACGCTGGCGTATTTTACGGGGACGGCTGGTCTCGAGGGCGGTGGTGGGGGGGATGGGGTCGGGGGGACGAAGGGGAATGTCAAGGCTGGAGAGATGATTGCGGAGGCGGGGAGGGAGTGGGCGGGGAAGGTGTTGAGGAAGGAGGATATGGAGATTTACATGTTTAGGCTGTTGTTGGAGTGGGGCCGGTTGACGGACGATAGGAGGGATGAGATTGGATTTGTGGTTTAAAAGTTAGGGGAGGCCGGGGGGTGGGGGGGTGGAGGGAGGGGCAGGGAGAGATGCGATGGGGTGCGATGGGTTGGATAGCTGTTCTGGGGTTGTGTTTGTAAATTATTATAATGCACAGATTTGAAGGGCGATTTCACGAGCTGTTTGTGTGTGCAGGGTATCAGGATACGTGGGCGAGCACAAATTCGTTGGCTTTCCAGTTAGGAGGGAGGGAAGCCTGTTAGGCCCTCGAAGAATTTGTAAGCCGGCTGCCTTTGATCGAAAGTGCAAGCAGTAGTTGGAAGACTTCTGGTGCACGTGCGGGTGGCGAGCCGCTTCTTAGTAGGGTACCTCTGGTTTCTGGTGTCTGTTGCGCAGGACTATAATTTGGCTCATCGTTCCCAAGCCATCTTCAGTGACGCCGATGGGTTGGCACCGTCAGATTCTCCTGTAGTCCTTGATACCATACCATCCTCCGACCCGAGTCCACCGCCTGGACCCAGACCATCAGGCGAACCCTCTGCCCCACCCATTTCAGCCTCTTTCCTCAGCCGTTCATACCTCTCACCGGTCTCCTTTAGCAGCCGCTGAATCTCCTCTTCCCTGATCCTAATGTCTTCCTTCTCCTTCTGAATCTCCTCCAATCGCCGAGCCTTCTGCATCCGCGCATATTCCATACTTGCCAGTCGTTGCTTTAGCTTTTCCAAACATCCAGCCAATGTCGGCAAAGGCGTGATCCGCGGTGGTGTTCTTGGTCGCTTTGGTTTGGTGCTCTGTTCGTCTCTCCTCAAGCCGTCCATTCCTTTCCGAGTTTGCGCAGCTTCGTAAGCGGCATGCCGCTCAGCTTCACTGTCGTCATCTTCGGAATCCGCAGAGCCATTGCCGCCTTCGGCTTCATTGATCATGTCCCGCATGGTGGCCTTTTGTTGTTGCTTTTGCTCTCGTTCTGCCTTCTTGCCAAGTGCAATACGCCCATCTGAGACAAACTCATCGAAGCCTTCTGCTATGTTCTCGTCGTCCCGGACTAGGCGTGTTTCTTCCTTCTTGGATGACTTCTGTTTCGCATATGGTAGGAGCGATCTCTCGCCGTCCGAGTCTTCATGCTCCTGCGCATCCTCATCGCTGAGGTTGATGAAATCTTGCTCCTTGGCCAGACGAGCACGCCGTTCCTTCTTCTCGCGGATCTCAGCGTCCGTAGGGATAGCAGAGGTGGAATCTTGGAACGCGAGATCCGAGCCGAACTTTGAGGCTAGGTCGAGCGTTTTAGCATTATCGTCGCTGGATTGAGAGCGTAGATCTTTAGGTGTAGAGGGTGTGGAAGTCTTAAGCTCATTGAGGTAATCCGTACTGTATCTTGGGCGCTCCTCTGTTTGGCGAAAGGGTACATGTTCTGAAGAGAGATTGCTCGCTATGGCTTTTCGTAGAGCGTTCTTCTCAACGGCTTGTCGGCTCAGGCTGGATTTTTTGGGCGTAAACACTGCAGGGCCATCACTGTCGTCATCTTCGGCCATAGAGGTACCACCAGGTCCGAATGATACTCTAACAGATGTCCGCTTCTTGGTTTTCAAGGATCCACGAGATGCGATTGAGGGACGTGAGACGGTGGAGGTGATTTCTACGAAGGCAGTCAGCCTGTTTGTTCGCACAGACACATTAGAAAGCTGTGTCGAAAGGCTAGGGGTAGGAATCTTACCTTGCTCCTGGCTTCCTAGCCCAGGTCGCGCCTCTCCCATGTCTTCATCTTCTTCCTGTCCAACCTTTCGAGGCTGGCGCCTGGCGCCGAAGGAGGACCTCATGGTGCGTGAATGTGCAAGACGCCAAGGTCTACCGTCATGATAGATATATCTCGGATATTTACAGTTACCCTGGAAGATATGCCTTTTGTAAAGAGTAAATTGAGAGGGGTTTGAATTGTAGGTCAAAAAATGAAGAGCTGCTCGTCGTCAAACTTTTCGCTAGCAGCAGCCCTACGCCTTGGCGAGACTACTTACGACCAGTCACCACTCTAAAGACTTTGTACTTCTACTCGTAAAAATGAGATCCAATAACATCAAGAACTCGGTCCCCCAGCCTTGTTCTAAATTCACCGACATGATGGTTCTCGTCGCTACTCATCAGGATGCCCTCGTTACCTTTGTGTGCATAGAACCTACTCATGGTCGCGTTCGGCTTCTCCGTGGGCGACTTCATCGCCGGTGTCAACCTCCTCATCGACGCCGTCTACAGCCTTAGCGACACCTACGGCGCGCAGGCTGACTACAAGGAGCTTGAGAGGGAGCTACAAAGCCTCAATTGTGGACTTGATGGTATCAAAGCCTTGTCCCTGAGCCCAAAGCAGGCGACCGAAATCTCCGCGGTCACTGCAGCCGTCGACAAATGCTTTATATGCGTGGAGGCTTTTGTGCAGCGGAACAGCAAGTTTAAGAGCTTGGAAAGTACACCTAGAAAGAAATGGAGTCTGGCAATGCTGAGGAGACGCGGGCGAGGAGTACAATGGGCGATTTGGAAGAAAGACGACGTTGCGAAGTTCCGAGATCAAGTCCACTATCATTCGGGAGCCATTGGCATGCTACTAGCTACGCTAAATCTGTCAGTGATTGTTACGCGTCTGATCCGTCTTTTACTGAATCAACCGAAGTAAGCAAGGCGACGCTCATAAAACTCTGACTGAGAGCATCGGCCACCAAGTATCAGATTTCGGCCCCCAGCAACTAGAAATGAATGGAACGCTTAGTGCCCAGCGAGAAACTGTGAACAGGATTCACCTTGACACCCAGAGTATTGTCGAAGCCCAGGCATCTCTAGCGCGGACAATGACCATTCAACATACGGAGGTCAAGGATAATCTAGATAGTCAAACTCGAGATCAAGGAAGAGCGTTCGCGTCTCACGAGGCCGCTACGACCCAGATCGGCATGAAATTTCAGGACACCAAGGCCCAATTAGAAGCTATGTTGACTCTACAGCAGTCACTAGTTGGGTCCGTATCCCCTGCATCCCTGATCCGCAAGACCATAAGCTACATATCTGACACCTCGCAGGGGTTCGACGCCTTTCCAGGACCGAATGATCCAGATACTGCTTGAAGTTGTTACGCTCAATCGTGAGATAAAAGAAAATCAACAATCCATGCTAGAGATGAACAAAAATCAACAAGAAATGCTGGCCAAGCTTCAAGAGGTTCATGCCGTAATAGCGGTGAATAAGGCAATACCTGCCCAGATTCTTCTATCGAAGCCAATTATCTTGCTTGATGCTCGCGGGCGGTTCTGTCCCTTTCATATTGAATTCATCGATTCCTTCGAGGTACATATGCCCGCTTCTTGTTCCAAAAACAATGGCCGCAGAGAAGCCTGATCATGGCACCGCAGGCTTTTGTTGCCGTCCTGAAGATTCGCTTTCAGGACGTAGGCCTCCGCAAGATAGAAAAACGCCAATTTGCACTCGAAGATACACGACAGAAATCTGCCCTCAACCTCGAAAACCCTTGGACTACACTCGTTAGGCCAGGGCAGCATATTAGTATGAGCATGATCTTCCGGCAACAGCAAACATCCGCGGGAAGGTGTCCAAGCCGTAACATGAAAAATGACGAGTCGGAAATTGAGGAGGTCGATTGGTAATTTCCTGACTAACATCGTTCAAAGTCGTTCATTAACTTATCGGCGATTAGTGGAAATCCCACCTGCCGTATAACCTATCGCAGAATAGTAGAAAACCCCGATCAGACCAGTGTCAAGCCAAGCAGCCAGGAGGAGGCCGTGCCGCGCCTATTCAGCCATATTGCTCGCGATGCACCAGCCAACGGTGGGGCTTACGGCCGAGATGATTCCGAGAAAGAAGATATGCATCATTACGCTCGGGTGCAAATAGTGGCTTCACAGGTTTTCTGGACGGATGAGCACCGAGAATTCATGGAGGATCTGAGCGAGATTTCTGGGAACTTGATGTTGGAAACGACGCCCGTGGGTCTCTGTAATCCTGCCACCACCCAGCGTGGCCTCTTCAAGGCGCGGCGCACGAAATCCTCTAGGAGTGGACTACGACGTCGAGTACCTTCTCCCGACGAAGACGCTTCAGTGCCATATCATCATCATATACAGTCGAAGGTCTCTTCAGATCTGAAGCGGATTAGAGGAAGCCCGGAGTCGGGTAAGCGCAAGCGAAAGTGGGTATCCGTTGCCTCACGAGGAGACGCTTCAGACGAATTGATGGCCGATTCTCGATCGACAACCTTACAATCGGCAACCAATGGGGCCGGGGGGGAAGCGGATGTTGCTACAGCTGGATCAAATCGCTCGACTCCAGTAACAAATACTTCCAAAGCCTCCTCTAGAGCCTTGAGGGGTTGGTGGGTTTGCAACGAATGTAGAAACCTCAATCTTTATGCACTCTCCCCTGAACGATGTAGCACATGTGGTCATTATAGGTGCCAGCTTTGCCGCAATTGCTAAGAGATGAGTCTGTCCGTGGAAATCAGTGGAGCGTGCAGAAATGGGCCAGGAATCCCGGAGAGATTAAGTGATAAATGATGGAAACAGTTGCTGGAGAATATACAAATGCGCTACCAAAAGCATCAAATATGAGCATTTCTAATCCCATTTCCAAAGCTCCGCGGACTATGCTTTATTTACGTCCATTTCTCTCCCTTTCTTGTATTTCGCTGCGTGATTGGCAAGCCCGCCCCTTGCTCTGTCAGTAAATCCCATCTAGCTGATCCGAAAAAAACTCACAGCCATCAAGAAGAACTTCGCTCAAACGATCGCACGCTGCTCCCAGTAATGGTATGAGACCAAAGACTTATCTGAGCGGAGGTAGGCGTAAAAAGTCCTGGACGCCAAGACTCCCTCGGATAGTGCCCCACACACAAAGCTGGGGCTTGCTCCCGAAAGTAGGGCTAGGGCTTGTCCAGGACTTTCTACGCCAACCTCCGTACATGAATGGCTGCCCTTGAAGTTCCTGGCTCACCCTGCATCCCAAGTGCGGCTGCCCCACTTCCCTCCACTAATAACGTTAAGAGTTTTACCTTTGTCGTCGAGGGGACAGGAACAGGGATTCCTCCTTGCAGTTTTAGTCTGAGATTGCTTGAGGTGTGGAGATTAGGTGGGCTGCAGGAAGGGGGGGGAGGAGGATGGGGGTTCTGTGGAGGCCGCTTTTGTACAAGTCATTTCTTTCGTAGAACGAATGGAGACTCACGGCTGGGTTTTGGGATGCCTGGGCTTTTTTGGGATTTCTAGAGTTTATCGGGGAGGATGTGTATGATATCGAAGCAAAATCTATGTGAGAAAACCATAGTAAACTTGTTGAATCGATCATGTGCAAGTACTATTATGTGTATGTCCTCGATTTATGGTCTAGAGTCTCTCGTGAAAACTATATCCTTACGGAAAATAATGTTTAGCTCGCTCTTAAATTATATGTAGAGTAACTGAATGTTAACATGTTAGCCATAGTAGGCTTCTCTCGATCTATGCAAGATACCAGTAGCGGTCTCATACCACAACCGACTATTAGAATTCAGAAACAAAAGGCTCGCTCGAATGTTCCTTTGACATGATCCTCCTTGATCTTTACGCGTATGCGAACAACCTTCGCCCCAGTTCCCCATCTCATTTCAATCCACCGGCGTGATCTGCACAAACGTAGCCACACTCGGCACCCCATCGGCCGTCAGAGCGAACAGATACCAGAACCCCGGCAGCGCGACCCCCGGATTGGACCCCACCGTCGCCGTGTAGGTCAACGATCCGGCTTGCTTCTTGTGCGCCAGCGTCATGCGCCGTTGGTCCGTGTTGACGGTGTGCGTGGTGCTGCTCACCCTCACGATGGCCAGCGTCTTCACGGCGGTCGATGTTGTGACGGTGAAGTTGCCACCTACCGGCACCACGATTGTGCCTGTGGGGCTGAGGATGCTGGGCCGGGTTGCTGGCGTGTTGTCGGCTTTGTTGAAGAGGTATGGGGGGCAGAAGATCTGCGCGTCCCAGTGGTTGGTGCTGCAGCTGGTGCCGCAGAGGCCGCCGCCGCCGGACATCACGGTGGCGTCGGGGAGCAGGAGGGCGGTGGAGCTGGGGGATTCGTGGGTCATCAGCTTTCAATTCTCGAATGGAGGCCAGGGGCTTTAGGAATTGTCGTCGCGAAATCGATTACTGCCGCAAGTAGTGTCTCTAAATCTGAAAGATCTGCGGAAAAGCACGAGACTCTATCGAAGTTTCTGTAGACTTACTGATAGTTCCTTGGAATAGAAAGCGGCGCCATCTCCGTAAATACTCCCGTTTCGGGATCCCAGAGCTCGGGTGTATAATGTGATGTGTCGTCGGTGAATGGTACAGCGAAGGATTGCCCGCCTACTACGAGAACTTGGCCGTCGGCAAGGATCACGCTATTGGCGAAGCCGCGAGGGTAAGCCATAGAATTTATTGTAGTTACATTGGGTTCCGTGTTTGGTTTGGAGATCGTTATAATGTGCGCGTTTGCTGTTGCGTAGGAACCTGCGGGATATTAGTACAGAACACTCAGTGCAAGAACCAGTGTGTTGCGTGGAGATTGCTGTCATCGAAAAGAAGCTATCATGGGCGAGGAGCTTTGGAACGTCATTAACTGGGTTGCGGTTGATTATTCCAATTTGGACCGTGGTTGTTTTGCAATCTTTCATAGTAGGATATCTGATGCACCTACCAGTATAGTCGGGCGATCCGCCAACGGTCAGGATGTGACCCACACCAGAACCTGCGTCATACATAACGGCATTCCCACACATGCTATCCGGATCATTCAATCTGGTTCCTGCAGAAGTCTGCGTTCCGGTACCTGCAGTGCCGTACCAATTCATGGCGGACGATGGGCCAGCTTGCAAGACTGAGCCATTCTTCCAGGAGAAAAGCCAGGCGTGGTTGTCTCCTCTATAGAGATATCCAAGCTGCTTGTCTGTAAGCTATTAGGTTGCTTTTCTGCCTTGTGGACTGAGGTTCTCAATTACCTTGGGCGTCTTGGGTCAGCATAGGCTGTACTAGACAGCCATTGAGCTCTGTCCACTCATTCGTTGTTTGATTATAGACTTCGCCATTTTTACCACCATGTGGACCCGACCATGAGGCACCTATTGTGAAGGTTCGACCATCGGATAGAGTGGATTGTGCCTGATACCCTCGGGCAATATTTAGATTCTGTTGTCGGATTAGCAACAGTAGCGCAGAAGGTATGCTGCAAATCTGCCAAAACATAATGTCGAACATTATCGTCGAATGGATACTTGACAACATCCAACATCATCAGGATCAACAAAGCGAGACTCACCCCTCCCTTGGTCCAACCGTTAGATGCGGTATCATAGAGCGAAGTAGCAAAGTCGGAATTCCCGCCTACGGAAACAATTTTGCCGGAATGATCTATGCTCAATCATTCACAGAACATATCGTGTCCCACGTTCGTGATGACAGCCTCGCTCACCAGTTGCGTTATTGAATCGTAGGAAGCAGTGATGGTGGTTTGATAGTTAGTGTTATGAAAATCGCTGGGACTCCAAGACGACCATACGAGCAGGTGTCCCGTGGTCACTTCGATTGCTGCGCTCACAGGGACCAAGGGAAAATCAATGGTAAGGCCCCAAGACCCGAAAGTTGCGGGAGCTGGAGCTGGGGCGGAAGTACCGCCTGTGTAGACATTTACCTCGGCGATCGACGTCCACTGTATGATTTCCGGAATTAGCATATCTCTTCTGCGACCAACCTGGAGTTCTGAAACATGTCCCGGGAGTATTTGACTCCTACGACTTGTCTTACAACTCAAAAAGCAATTTGGATCAGGAAGAATTGGCTCGGAAAACATAGCTCACCGGTCCACGATTCCCTGCCTCGGATGATGCGGTAATTTTCACATATCGGGCGTTAGCCGGGGTGAAGGTCGTGGCTTTCAATGTAGCGTCGTCAATATAACTCCCAACGGCCACAGGAGCACCCCACGTTTTGCCATCTTCACTGTTGACGATGAGCGAATGAGTTTCTGCGATTGGGGAAGTTTACCTGAGCGCAATTGTGTGCTGTCCAATGCGACCGTTCGCAATTCCATCCTGTCTTGGTTCAATGGTCACATTTCCTACCGGATGTGATGCTTGCATGTCGATCAAGATCCAGTGCGGCAAAGGAGCATTGACTGGATTATATTCGGTATGCCAGAAAGTACTTGCGTTACCGTCAATAGCATTTTTGCATTCGTAGCCTAGTTGAAAGCTATCGCATGAAACATTCCAGCCATGGCGCGAGATTGCTGTTGACACGATCTCTGCCGTAGATTTTGCCGGAGGGAGATCCGCAATGCTCACTCCGTCTAAGTATGTCACACCGTCGTTTAGGGGATTGACATCGGTGTCACGCCGATGTTTATAGGCTAGAGGGCGGACATGGCTAGCTTGGGAAACGGAAGACAAGGTGAGAGGGGCAAGAAGGGCTAGAAGTAAGTACATGTTCTCCAACTGGGAAGCTGAATTCAAAAGATGCTCAGCGTTTGGAGTGAGTATTGGGGTAGGAAAAAGCGTTGATTAGAAAGAAGTAGAGAAAATGCCAAACTCTTATAGAGGTAGAAGACAACGATCTCAGGGGTTGTGTTATACATAGGGTAGATTGGCGCACAGCAGTGCAAGGCTAGAGCTATAGGAGAATAACACTTACCATTCCGGGAACAATTACTGAAGCGGGGACAAGCTGAAAAGACGGACAAAACATGATACGAGGTTGCCCGGAGCAAAAAGAGGCCAATGGGAACAGAGAAGTACGAGCGATACGTATATCGACCGGCACCGAGGAAGAGCGAGCGCCGATGGATTCCTTACGCTCCGCGTGAACGTGATCATTAGTGCTTGCACGAGGCTATCAACTCGAATAGATCCACACTCCGTAGATTGCAAGCGGACTGATCAGCGTTCGTGATGGTTGTAGCGTCGCATTTGACGGCAGGAGAGATTCTCCCTCACGATACTTCCAAACTAGGAAGTTGACTACAATAGCAGCGTTGTTGTTTCCATCACTAGATGCTGCTGACAGGCTTCACAGGAGTCTTTCACGGCAATGATGTGTTGCAAGGAGACTTGGAGCAGACGCTCGTGCCTGAGAAGACCGACACCAGCCGAGCCGAGCTTTGCAGCAAGTAGGATACGCCCTTGATCGAAACATGATGATCCGGAAATCCTTCTGCTACTCTGAGTTTCCTCAAGACTTCTCGTATATACAACATACGAGGCGTAGAAAAGGCTAGCAGGACAAGAACGATGAACGGTTCCGAAATTCAGCAAGTTTAGCCTGCTCATGCCAAGAACAAGGGTCCAACCGTAGCCATCCTCCAAAAAGTTCCCGCACTCTCGCAGCTCAACCGTTCAACCACAACCACCATCCATCCACCATGCCTCAAGCTCAGCCCGAGCTCAAGAAAGTATTTCCTCCCCCCTCCCCATTCCTTCCCCCCCTCCAACCCAATCACCCCACTCCCAGACCCTTCCCTCCCTCCACCCCCCGCACGCAACCTCTCGGCTAACGAATTTCCCTCCTTCGTCCACCGCAGTACCTCGACAAGCGCCTCTTCGTGCAATTAAACGGCAGCCGGAAAGTCATCGGGGTGTTGCGCGGCTACGATGTTCGTGCTTCCTTTTCCCCCACGCAACAATCACCGCACCGGATTTCTGTTTCCGTCGACTTCTACACAGGGAAGGGAAAAAAGGGCATGCGAATTGTTGCTGACGTCCTGTCGTTCGCGGGCTACAGGTCTTCCTCAACATCGTCCTCGATGACGCGGTGGAAGAGAAGGCTGGCGGGGAGAAAGTGAGGATTGGGATGGTGGTATGTCGGCGCGCTATATTTCACACCTACAACTATACCGCCACCTCCACACGAGATGCACACTCCTACCCCCCCCTTCCCAAGATAAAAAGTCCGTCTCGCTGATCCCAGCAACCGTGCAGGTCATAAGAGGCAACTCGGTAGTCATGCTCGAGGTACGTCGCCACTTTCTCCCCCGCCCCCAAAACCAGCCTAATATCCGGGCAAAGGGTGTGGGTGCGCAAGCTGACTGACCACCTTTTTGGACACAGGCTCTGGAGCGCATCGGTGGTGGGGATCGGGATCGGGGATGAGGTGGTGCGCGTGGGGGATGAAGTGCTGTGTTGGTCTTTCTAGAGGGTTGCTGAGGGAGTGAAGGGGAAGGGAGAGGATTACAAGAGTCCTATCTACACCTCGCTGTCAGGCCGTAAGGTTAGGGATGGAAGGTCAGCAATGGGCGAACCGAGGGCCTGCTCGGAAAAAGTTCTTGAGGGTCTGCTCTAGCTAGATGGAAGTCATGAGTTTGTCAGGGTATGGCGACTGCGGAAAAGGCTTTCCCGTCACATTATCTTAGATACCATCGATAGACCGGCAAACATCTTCAAGTTGCGTGACTCGAGAGGTCAGATATGTACTTGATCTGTACTTGATTTTGATTTTATGACGAAACGCTCGTCTTGGGTCCTAGTCCTAGCATGCGCGCTCTCGCTAATATCCATCACGTATCCATCACATCATATTAAACAAAAAAGGTTTCCAGAAATGCCGTATGTTTTTGTGGTTTCCAACCACGCTCAAGTACAGCCATCGCCCAGAGGATATCACAACGAGACATAGATAGCACAAAAAATTATGGCATGCAAAATATGTACGAGAAAGACAGACAGATATGTGGCAAGAAAAGAATGGCGTAGATCATCGCTTGCAGTCATCGCGGCATTTGGCCACATGAATTCTGGGTTCATCGGCTCGTCGAAAAGCGCACCCAGCCGTAAGAAACGCCTCGTGCCCTGGTTAATGGTACAGCCTTGTGGCCCGCTTCAGTTGGAATATATTAGAGTGTCGAATCAAGCTCGGTCTACCTTGACCGCTTCTTCTGGACAGGATTGTCCATCACGAACGTCCCGTTCTCCTCCAAATCCCATCGTCGCTTGTTCCCTGCAGGGTCGTACGTGCTGGCGACCGTGTCTCGCCACATGCTTGATGTGACGAAGGAAGGCGTTGGAGCGGGGTGGGCAGGCAACTGTGGCGCCGTTTGATGCCTGGACAATGATGGCACGCTCGAGTGCACAGGGTAGGGCGCCGATTGCTGGTAGTACGAGTGCGATTGTTGGGAAGAAGGTTGGGTGTATATCGGCGGCGAGTGTTGCGGCAGGGAGAGATTGTTCGGCGAAGTCGAAGCAGCCCCATGTCCAAAAGCATTGTTCCATTGACTATCACTACCGTCAGCGTGGGCCAAAGCTCTGGGCGCTAGAGACTTACGCGAAGATGGGAGTGGGGTTCCACTCCTGCCCAATACTCATTGGCGTGGTCTGAAGAGGCATGGCTGGCTGCTGACTGCCCGACATCATCTGCATGGAGTCAGAGAGGAAGAGACCGTCCTTAGAATCCTCAAAGCTCAAGCCAACCGACGAGATGGGCGGGGTCATCGGCGCAGCGTGGTACTGCTGTAAATGCGATTGGGTCGCAAGTGACTCGTGGCGGGTCAGCATAGGATGCTGTATATTTTTATCTATAGGGGGACTCGGCTGTAGCCCCCCTACACTTGGGCTTGGACTTTCAAAAGGAAAACCTCTTTTCAACTCGAACGGTCGGTTCACATCTGCAGAAAAGGCTTCTCTAAGCTGATTTACCTGCGTCTGCATTTCTGGCTCGGGCCAAGCTTCCATGCAATGTTCGAGAATGCGCATATGCCGCTCAAAGTAGTCCCTGGCGTCAGTGCTGAGCTCCGGATCCGGCGAGGTAATAGCCACCTGACGCGACATTAGCGACCAAAGGTCATTCACGATGATCCTCTTGGGCTTACCAGATGGATAAGAGCGCAGGTAAGCACGGCATAGATGACGAAGTTGATGCCACGCTGCATGCACATCAATCCCAGCAGACCGAATTGCCGAAAAATACCCTCTTGTAGTCGGCACATGGCCTTAGCCGACCGATAAGAGATCAACATGTGCCTTTTCCAGCTACCATCGGCGAATGCTCCCGAGACGGACAGCTGGGGTCGGTGGAGCATAATCACAGTAAGATGGTAATAAGTATGCATGTTCCCCACGAAATGGCTTGGCAACCAAGGTGGGGAATCATCTTGAGGCCAGGTGATTTGCAAGTCTCGGGGAAGTCCGTCGAGCCATCTTGTGAGCTTGGTCTCCAAAGCCACGAATTCGGGGTCGGTCATCCAGTCATTGGTAGCGCAAGCTTCCTTAATATCGTGCATGCGCCGTACAGTCTGTATCATAGACGCGAGGAAAGTAAATTGCCGCGATGTCTGATAATCGGACGCATCCAGGCCTAGTGTAGGCTTCAGAGGAGTGAGATCTACGGTCGAAGGCTGGACTTGCATGTCTCTCCGTCCTATTCTAGGTCAGCACTAGCCGCGGTTGTTTAGCTTTCATACAATACCTTGAGGACCACCAATCATCATCTCACAAGAAAAGATAATCTGCCATATTCTTGTCTTAATGAAGCACTCTGTAAGCTCCGAGGTGGTGCATTTTCCACCTGGAGCTTGATGCTCACTGTAATGCTTGTCGAGCTTGAGCTCGAGGGCAAAGGTGACCATTTTCTTGACCGTCATCCAAGAACGAAAATAATAACCTCTCTTCGGAGCAGCTTCCCGGCCTTTCAACAGCAGCAACATTGCTTGAAGTGTACTTAAACGGGGGGTGTCCATAAAGCAATCCTCGTGCTCTGCGTAAGAAGTCAGTTATGCGCGTCCTGAGCCTGAAGATCAGTGCTTACTGGATGCCAACGCAAGCCACTGAGCTCCTTCCGCCGCATCATCATCAGAAGACACACTCCCAGCACAGGCGAATATCGCTTCCAAAATCAGTGGCGAGATGGATTCCGGTTTGTGTCGCCACTGCTCATAAAAATACGGTTTGCTAAGCACCGGAACGTACGGATGTACATGTTGAAAGAATATCTCGAACAGTTTCAAGCAACGCTCTTTTGACGGCATGAGCGCTTGGGGAATCCTGACAGCGCCAAAGGGTTTGGTTTCTGGTAGCTTTATCTCCAAGTCCTCGTATGCTGGAGTATCGGCCAAAGACTTCTTTTGATTAGATATGTATTCAGCTACGTCGAAATCAGCAAGGTGCACCGAGAGCTGGGTGGGGGTTTGCACGTACCAACACCATCGTTCGCAATACCGAGGCCACCCATGAGATTGCTAAGGTCCGCGGCGTTCATGTGCTCGTTGTTCCACATCGTACCATTGTTTGTAGGAAGAGAAACACTCTGTGGTGGATGGTAGATATCTTGAGCGTTATACGACGTGTCTGATACGGGCAAAGGCATAGACTGAACCTCATCATACCCGAACTCATGCTGGCTATAATCCTTTTCGGAGAATGGCGGCGTACTAAAGGCCCCAAGACCAGCGCTGTAGGCTGCCTGCGAGCGCGCGGAGGCGTTTTGTATCTCGAAGAGTTGCGAGGTATCTACGTCGTAGTTGTACTCGTCCTCGCCACTGCCGTCAGATTGATCGAAATCTAGCACTCTCTCGAGTCCTAAAAGCTGACCGCCGCTTGCATGGGTGCGGTCATTACTGACTGTAGGAGGCAAGCAAAGTGAGTTCAGACGTTTGCAAGAAGCACACGGCCACTGATTAGTCGTGACAGCATCGCACTTGATCTTCCTTCTCCTGCATCCCTCGCAGGCTCTCATGACTATAATGAGTTAGCATTAATGAACTCCAGAGATTGTAATGGACAACATACGCTTCTGTCTCTTGTGACGATTGTGCTCGTCAACAAATACAAAGTCTGGAGACTTGGTCAGACTGAAGACGGAGAACAGGAGTACAAAGTCATGTTTGACCAAGGATTTCGCTTACTCTTCTTATCAGGACCCACGCCCATATTGGGAGGCGCAAAGGAATAATTCTGTTGCATCCCGTTCCCGTATTGTTGCGGTAGCAAAGGTCGTGTCTCTGTACCAGCACTCATGGTTCGTAGTCCGATGAGGCAGATGCCACAGCTCAGAAGGGCTATTTATGAAATCCGTATGTGTTCCAGCTCTTCTTGAGATCTTTGTGTACCTCCACGCTTGAATTGGGAGGATGAGGAGCGAGGTTCTTGTTGTGTCGACACAGAAGGGGGTGGCGATGTGTGGTGCGACAAGCGTATGGAGATCTCTAGCTGTGAAGGGAGCTGGGGTGATGTGTCTCTCGATGACTTAGGATGGCATCGAGGTCTGCCTTCCAACGGAGCTTGACAATCTTTTTCTCCACAAGTAGCGTAAATAACCAAGCGCTGACGACGGAGCGCTGAACAGCCGTCAGGCACAGGAAGGTTTGGCGTTCCAGTGTAGGAGCCACGAAGGCGGAAGGGAAAGCAAAAAGTCGCTCGTCGTAGGTCAGAACGTGGCGTGTAGCGCTTGAGGATGTAGAATCAACAGCGATATCCGTGTAGCTGATCCGATGATATCAGAGCTGCAGGTACCTATTTCGGCCGCAGGGCTCTTTTTGGGGAGACTCTCCGACGGACGGGTGGTATTCTTCAATTTTTCTAGAAGCTGCCCATGTCACACACCATCAAAATTTGGCGACCAGCAAGGGGCGTCGAATGATCCACCAACAAATGGCAAAGTTATGGGTTGGCTGTGGAAGCAGGGGCGTTATTGCTGAGGTAAGGATGGGCTTTGTGGGCGCAGTCGCGCTGGATGTTGGTGGTTCGTAGGAGGGGGGGTGGGTCCAGATCTCGGTATCGTACCAGGTCCGTGGGAGCTTGGAGAACTCGGTGCGACGAGTTTTTGAAGTAGTGAAGGTATATGGAGGGGGTACGAAGGCACTCGGACTGTCCGAGCCAAGTGTGCGATTTGATATCGTCTATGCCTGTCGATATGCGCGGGGTACCCGTTGGAAGGAGTGTTGGTTGATCGTTTGTCCGACTAAGTTGTGCTGCTAGATGAACAAGCTGCCACCTCTAAAGGAACGGTGGATTTCTTATTTCGATAGCCTTCACTCTTAATTTCGAATCCCGAGGCAGGCCACAAGTGAATAATATAAAGGTCGCAGAATAGAGTGGATAGATACGTGATATAGGGGATTTTAACGAATGCACTGTGCAACATATAGATGCCTCAGGTGTGCATCTGAGGCTGAGGAGATCAGCTTTCTCGGGTTCTAGGCTGATTTATGAGCTGAGGAGTTTGGGAATTTGTTTGCATAGAACAACGAGGTGAACGCGTGGAGCGATGAGATGGGTTGGGATTGGGAGTTGCAGTGAGGTTGTGCGCTTGCTGGCAAGACCCCCTCTCCACTCTTCTGGAAAGATTTTCGTGTGGGCGGTAATAACAGCGAGTACAAAATAGTGGTTTGATATGTTCTTCGGATACAGTTTTTTTTAAAGATATTACTATCTGGCATGGACGAATAGATAAATAGATTACTATATAGATATTTGGCATTGGCATTAGCATCTATAATTAATCCATTGTCTCATGATCGACTTCCACGTTAAGGATCCTCATACCCTCGGTTCATATCGTGCAATTAAAAGTCTTCGAGCTGCATAAAGGCCGTAGTCCATATTTCGTAAGTACTGCAGCGGTCAAGATGGCCATAGCTTGAAGGTCAATGCCGAGGATAATTTCAGGGCGGTATAAGAGCACCAATGGATCATCACACTCCCACAAAGCCGCCAAGGAATTCACGGTAAAGCAAGGCTCACTGCCACAGTGAAATGATTAGAAGGGTCAAATCGTGGACGCATATAGAGTCGATCCTGTTCGACATGCTACCGTGGGTTTTAGGAGGTTTGGAGAAAAGATGGAGATCGCCTACCCTGGTCTAAAGGTACCGTAGGATCGCTCCGGCAAGGACCGTCTGTGAGTCCGGGAGCAACCAACATGGAAGTGGGTAAGGTGGGTTACGGCTATGATAGACCAGGGTCTTCATGCATGATACATCACTGTCGTGTGTGAATGACGAAATTCTTACATGCCAACCGGCCAGATAGGCATGTAGAGTGTTCCATCAGAGTAGGATCGATGCAGGAAGAGTCGAACAAGAAAGGCGCATTTCCTAGCAATCCTACCCCGTCACGATAAGGCTAACTGGAGGCTCGATGACGATGCTGCTTTCTCAGTTGAAGTTTTGAGGTTTTGGAATTCTGCCTTGTCCACGCCTCAGAGAGAGGCACCCATTGGTAGGAAATGAAGGGGAAAAGGAGCTGTTTGACATGTTTGACAAGCTTTCGGGCGCCGGACGCCTCGCATCCATGTACCTGATTGGAAGATTGGAACATTCTAGCGTGAGGTGCAAACAACCTCCCGTGGGGGTGGGCCGCTGAGAGCTGAGCGAGAAGATAGCTGTTGAGCGCTAGTACCTACCGTAGTCCTGCGGGAGCCCGTATGATTGCTTGCATAAGGCAATCTCAACTTTTTCATTTGTCCTTTTTTCTCCTAGCATCATTGCTTGCTTCTGCAAGTCTTGTTCACTTGAGCATGATGCATGGCAGCATGGTAAGCCCGGAAAAAAGAGAAGAGAGCATGAAGTACCGACAGCATTAGCTAAAGGAAGCAGACCAATGGCAACAAAAATAATAAGCATCAAGCGAAGGGAATTAATTACCTTACCTTATTACTGTATGATTGTCAAAATGCCTGAGCCTTGATAGTTTGCTCTTATCGATTAGCAGCCGTTCGAGTCGTCCTTTATCTATTATCTAAGCGAAAAGGCTAAATTCTCCGCCCGAACCTCGGCCACAAAATCTATTCTTGTATTTGCCACTTGAACATCGACAATCACTCTTCAAGCGCTGCAATGATCTGACAAACATGTAACAGAATCTAGGCATTCTTTATCTACAACTTCCCATTTTGTTCCATCGATCTATTGATTGTCAAGAACATGGCCGAGGTACTCAACGCCAACCCCACAATCAGGAACGCCTCGGATTTACCAAGCCGCAGAAGGCAGGGTCCTGACCAACCATCATCCAACAAGCCCAAAGGCCTGTTCTCGGGCACTGTCCCTCCGTCGGCATATCTTCCAGACCCGTTCTCACCTTCCTCTTCTTCTGATTCAGAGCTCTCCGACAACGATGATGCGGAAGTCGAGCCAATCGACGAGCAAGAAATCTATGGTACTCCCCAAACTCTCTTCTCACAACTCTACCTGGATGATGTTTTGGGAGTGATCGGCAGTATTGCGAAGTTGAGGGTGCTTCATTTCATGCATGCAGAGCTGACCGCGTCTGCACAGACCTCATTTCCCCCATTTCAGACCCAGAACATCCCCTCACTCTGGGCTCACTCTCCGTCGTCAATCTTCCGGATATTTTCCTTACCCCAACTTTTCCGGAGAGGGGCGAATCGTCACCCCTTACTACGCTTACTGTTCTCATCACCCCTACTATAACGCATTGCTCTCTAGCCACGGTGATCGGCCTTGGCGTGCGGGTAAGGCTCGAGCAAGCTCTGCCGCCTAGGTTTCGAGTGGACGTTAGAATCAAGGAGGGCACGCACAGTACCGCGGAACAGGTCAATCGACAGCTAGGGGATAAGGAAAGAGTGGCGGCTGCAATGGAGAATGGAACACTCATGGGAGTTCTGAGAAAGATGTTGGAAGGCTGTGAGAGTGGAGCAGTATGAATGGCCGGATTAGCGAGAAGAGATGCAGGAACCGGGATGTGCGCCTTCGAATATTGGAAGGCAGAGGAATTGCGGTTGATCGCCTGCCCCTCATTGCAGTAGACGACACTGGGTTGAAGGCACAAGAATGATTGCTGCTTTGGATGGCCAGGCGCCGTGTTCTATAACAGAGCCAGAATAACAGGCACGAATGGATGGACCATGAAATACATGACCTCTTCTTGTACATAGCAATGACATATCATGCCATAAGATGTCTGAGAGGTCAGAGTCGTTTGCGACGATGGTCAGACGGTTATCAAAATGGACTGTTTTGACATAGCTTTAGGGTTACGACCGGCAGACATGCTGTGGCGCGCTTCAGTGGCGTCTATTTGTTCCTGACTAAAGACCAACAGCAATAAAGGCCACATATATTGTAGATAGTTCCGAAACAGATTTGATCGTGCTGTACTGTACTCTAGAACCTTTATCTTCTATATTTCATTCTATTCAGTGGTTCTTTTTGTTCCTTATTGACAGCAAACTCCCCTCCGTGAACAGCCGGCAAAAGGCCACCTCTGCTTATCAACAAAGGACTTAACTAGCCTTGACTGTCACATCCTTTTTCTCTCAGCATGTGCAGGTAGTCTTTTCCTTTCGTAATCTCAGCTCTATTTCCGGTCCTTGATTCGAAGTGCCAGTCGTTCTCCACCAGGATGAGGTCCGCTGCGAAACATTTCTATCTTGCCTTTTTCGCTCTCTTCGCATCCGCCCATGCCGAACCATCTGGCACAACCCCTTCCAAATCCTCTCCTGCTGGAATCTGCGCAGTAAGTAACTATCTGATGATTACGAAAGTTTACTGACTCACTCTCTACCAGATCGACCCTACAGCAATTGTCTCCGATGCTTGCGCCTCCTACTCCACTCTCGACACCTTGAACCATGCCCTCTCACCTTCGCTAAAATCCATCACGCAAGCCACAGACTTTTTTGCTTATTACAGACTCAACCTGTACGACCAGAAATGTCCGGTCAAGGCTTGGGACGACGAGACAGGCACATGTGGGAACATTGCCTGTAAGGTGGACACATTAGAAGATGAAAAAGATGTACCAGAAATATGGAGGGCAGGGGAGCTTAGTAAATTGGAGGGCCCAAAAGCTGCACATCCAGGCAGGCAGCTGCAAAAAGAGCGGGGCACTCAAAGGCCGCTACAAGGGACGTTGGGGGAGAATGTAGGGGAGAGCTGCGTGGTGGAGTACGATGACGAGTGTGATGAAAGGGATTACTGTGTGCCGGAAGACGAAAGTGCGACTGCAAAGGGTGACTATGTCAGTCTGGTGGACAATCCAGAGCGATTCACCGGCTACGCAGGGATGGATGTGTGGGACGCCATATATAAAGAAAATTGCTTCTCGAAAGATGCGCAGGTCTCGTCAGAACCGTTTAGAGGCAACTCATTCAATCCATTCCAAGCGCATAACGACCTTCGAAACATAATACAGGCGAATTCTCCTTCCGCAGAGTTAGCCATTGACGACGAATGCTTGGAAAAGCGCGTCTTCCACCGCATCATAAGCGGCATGCACGCTTCCATTTCCACCCACATTTGCTTTGACTATCTCAACCAAACAACTGGGACCTGGGGACCAAATCTACAATGCTACCAGGACCGTCTCGCAACCCATCCTGAACGTGTCTCCAATCTTTATTTCGACTACGCGATCCTCCTCCGTGCCGTCACAAAGCTCCGTACCTACCTCAAGAATTACACCTTCTGCTCCGGCGATCCCTCCCAAGACGCAGCCACCAAGTCCAAAATCTTGCATCTGGCCGACGCAGCTGCAGCTCATGAACACATTTTCGACGAGAACACCATGTTTCAAGATCCAGAGGTCAGCGGTGAGCTCAAAGAGGACTTCCGTAACCGTTTCCGCAACGTAAGCCGGCTGATGGACTGCGTTGGCTGCGACAAGTGCAGACTGTGGGGCAAGCTGCAGACAGTCGGATATGGTACAGCTCTCAAAGTCCTCTTCGAGTATGACGAGCTCAAGAATGGAGAAAACCCGCCATTACGACGAACGGAGCTGGTGGCTCTGGTCAACACCCTGGACAGAGTCTCAAGCAGTCTTACGGCCATTGGACGAATGCGAGATATGGTCGCAGACTCTGTCGTACCAAAGAAAGCCACTAAGAAGGCCCCGAAGGCCCCGAAGGAGGCTGGTCTCCCCCGCATGAGCGAGCAGAAAGCACCTCACAGATCCAAAGACCGCCCCAACGCCAAACCGGCTATTGATCTCGACGAAGATGACGATGACTTCATCCGGCCTTACCAAACCGTTTCCGAAATCTTCCTGGAAGAATGGTACCTGGTTTGGCGAACCTTCGGCTACGTCATCAAAAGCTGGATCGAGCTTCCGGGCAAATTCTTCAAGATCACCGTCTTTGAGCTGAGCAGGCTGTGGAGTTTTTGGCTTGGGTTGCCCGTCGCGGAGAGGAGTTGGGAGATCCAGTGGGGTCCGAGGATGGATGAGCTCTGAGAGCTCACCCTTTATCTTTCTCTTTGCATCGTGGACCAATTTTAAGCGCAGCGGTTCAGCGGCATTTGGCATAGATTTAAAACAGGACGTTGCCATCGTCTGCGTGTGTTATATATTGGAATACAAAATCTTTTTTATTAACAAAAAGTCCCTTGTCATCCCATCAGACCCTGCTGCTGCTAATCCCATCTACTATCGACTCTATTTCCTCGCTCAAAAGCAATTCGACAAACCTGAGCCCCTCCTCCCAACCAAAAACCCCTCTATTCTCTTCCCCCACATCAAAACCCAGCTTTGCACATACACGCCGACTGGACCCTCGTTCAGACTCCCATGCTCTTATCTCCGAATTCTTGCTTTTTCATCCCGTCTCAGCCTGCTTGCTGGTTGATCACAGAGCTTGGGGATGGTAGGATGGGGTTGGTTGGATGGGTTGGTAGAATGGGGATGGAAGGATGGGGATGGAAGGATGGAAGTAATGTGCGGGTTGTGCGAGGTATTGCTGTGGCATAGTTGGGGTTGTGACGGATGGGGGTGGGGAGTGAGCTGGTGTTTGGAGGGGGGAGGGGGGAGTCCATACGGTATGGGTAGGAGCTGTCGGGCTGTTTGTAGAGTGTTCCAGTCTTGCAAACCTCTAGAGGCTGCTCATGCACTCAAGGTGTAAGGGAAACACCAGCGATTGAGGCAGTCCCCAACTGCAAGAAACATGAAATTAAAGAATGTCCACGTACTGTCAGCCAGAAGGGAATACTTCTTTCAACAGCTCAGCAAATTGTAGAGCCATAGCTATACCTATGTCATTGGAATTTGAGCTGGAGCGTGATTCGCTGCCTTCGAAGTACTAGCCGAAAGTGCACGAGTCTTCAGCCTCGTCAGCGTAAGCATCAGGCTGAAATGGCAACCCATCCCGGTGGTTGATAACATCCTGTCAACAAATCCAATGCGCATACGCCAGGTGAACTGGTTCTGAAGCCGGTGAAGAGTCCACATGGTGAGTCCGTTACCTTACGCATCCACAACGCTTACCGGTGATAGGAGACGAGGCACGGGCTACCCAAGCTCATCCAGCTGTTCCCGAAAGACAATAGCATAGGCAACACGACCATCGAGTAAGCAAGCGCTTTCAGATACGGGAGGGAAAAGAGCATGCAAAGATATCGGTAGCATCATTGCAGTGCACGGTATCGAAACGCACTCGCAGAAGACATGGACAGCTTACGAGCGCGAGAAGGAGTCAAGGGGCAGGGCGACGAACTGGCTCTGTGATGAAGATATGCTGCCAAGCGTGGTGCCTCAGGCCCGCATTTGGGCATACGACTACATTTCCAATTGCTACTCCGATAATGCCCCAGAGATAGACATCCTAGGGCTCGGAGACTCTTTGCTGGAAATACTCAGAGGAGCCCACGATAAAGGCGTTGTGAAAAGGCTGCTTGTATTCATTGGGTCGTGCTTTGGAGGCATTGTTGTCGCTCAGGTTAGACTTTTAGCTTGCGTTCTCTTACTTACGGGATTCCTCTCTGAGATCATCTCCTTGCATAGTACTGACCCCAACCACAGATGATAGCCAGGGCGTTTCGAGAACGAGCAAGGTACAAGAGTATAGTTGAATCGACCGTCGGGGTGATATTTCTGGGGACTCCATTGCGAGGAACGGCAGTGGCAGGCATGGCTCAATGGCTCGGCTTGATGCGCGGTTTCATGGGCAAAGAGACGTCTCAGACACTCATTAAGGGTCTCCAAGAGAACGAAAACAACCTCAACAATATGATTCAGGACTTTGCAGAGGTAGCCAATCAAAATCAATTCGAAATACGGTGCTTCTACGAGACTCGGAAGACTCGAATTGCGAACGCAGTGGCGCCAAGATGGATAGCATGTTTCTTGCCATCGGTCATGGTATATTTTGCAGTCCCATTACCGTGCCTCCAGCTGCTGAAAGCCTTTTGATAGTTGGTTCCCAAAGAGTCTGCCTGTCTTGATGGTCACAACCGAACTTCTTTAGACGTCAGCCACACAATGATGAATAAGTTTCATAGTTCTTGTGACGGAAGTTTCAAACTCGTTTCAGGTTCTCTCAAGGAGCTCGTGGGTAACGCTCAAATCACCCGAGATCGAACGGAGGAAGAAAAGGAATGCCTGCGCAGTCTCACCTCAGAATACGAAGATGACAAAAACAGGAACGAAACACGAGTCCCTGACACTTGCTTATGGTTCTTGGAACATGAAAAGTATTGTAATTGGCGTCACGAGCCGACCGCAAGCTTACTCTGGGTGTCTGCAGACCCTGGATGCGGGAAATCTGTCCTATCACGGTCCCTCGTGGATGAAGGACTTCTCAAATCCAACACCGGGGGAACCTCGGTCTGCTATTTCTTCTTTAAAGACGATGACCAAAGTCGACAAGGCGGCGCAAACGCGTGTGCCATTCTACATCAGCTATTCATTCAGAAGCCCATCCTTCTCAAACATGCGATGCATGAATTTGAGCACCACGGTGAACATATTCGCACAATGTTTAGCGTGCTATGGAGAGTATTGGAAGAATCTGCGGCAGATACAGAAGCGGGTGAGATTATCTGTGTGTTGGATGCTTTAGACGAATGTGGAGAAGCAGCTAGAGAGGAGCTAATCCAAGAACTTGGCTGCTTCCACTCATCTCGGAACAAACTAGAGACGAAGCTAAAGTTTTTGGTAACGAGCCGCCCGTATATCGACATCGAACGAGCATTTTTCAGTAATGCCGAGGACATAACGTTAATCAGTGCAGAAGACGAATCGGAGAAGATCAGCAAAGAGATTGATCTGGTCATAAGTGTTCAGGTCCCACGCATTTGCGGTGCTCGCAAACCTCCACTTGCTACCGATGTTCAGCAAGCTCTGGTTTCATACCTCAAAATGGCTGAGCATCGTACATATCTCTGGTTGCATCTCACTCTCGATGTCGTCAAAAAAAGCTTGGAATCTACGAAATTTGAACTGGAACAACTCATCAAAAAGTTGCCTCGTACTGTTGAAGATGCTTACGACAAAATTCTGAGAAAGATCGATGCAGAGCATGCACCTGAGGCAAGACGCATTTTGCACATCGTCGTGGCAGCTTTCGAGCCCCTCACGTTAGGAGAAATAAGAATCGCGCTGGCCATCAATAAAAGGCTAAGACACGGAGGACCCTGGCGATCCTACCACGAACTCGACTTGGAATCCGAAGAGGCTTTTCGTGTGAAGCTCAGAAACTTGTGTGGCCTTTTCCTGATTGTGGTCGATTCAAAGGTCTATCTGCTCCATCAGACGGCCAAGGAATTCTTGACTTCAGAGAATCTTCAGGAGAAGTCCGCATCATCTCTTGGGCGTACAACAGAAGTGTGGAAGCACTCCTTGGCACCGGTCGAATCAAATCTCATTATTCTGAAGATCTGTATCTCCTATCTCTCGCCTTGCAAACTCGATGACGGAGATCCCTTCTCAGATTATGTAATGCGTAATTGGGTCGATCATTTTCGATTGGCCAAGGCTGGAGTTGGGAAGTCGGTATTGCAGTCTACCCTGGATGTCTGTCAGCCCGAAACTCGTTCTTTCAGAAGGTGGTGGCCGAACTATAATGGTTACTGGTCATTCCGCTCACAGCGTTTCACCTGTCACCGGTATCACCGTATCTCTCATAGTCAATTTGTAAATAGCCTGATGGTCGCATCCGCTATCGGGCTCGAGACTGTGGTTGAGTACTTACTCGAGAAGGGAAGCGTCGAACTGAACTTCCGCAACAATGATGGCCAAACGGCGTTATACTTTGCAGTGAAAGCTCCACATATAGAAGTGATTCCAATTTTGGTCAACCAAGACGGGATTGAATTGAATTTCCATGAAAAGGACGGTGAAACGTTGTCATCATTACTTGCAATGCGCCAAGCTCTACCACTACTCCAGTGGCTTCCTAAGCAGGCCGACGCAGGTTTCAGATATACTAAGTATCCACTGGTCGACGAAGAAGCAGAAGGGGAGGGCGCTCTGGAAGTAGTCAAGGTGATACTTCAGAAGCACAGCATAAATTATAAACTCCACCACAATAATGCGTGGAATTTTCCGATCGAAATCAGAGACATGTAGGAATCTTTGGACTGCTTCTGAAGCAAGACGTCAATGTGAATCTCACCAATCGATTCGGTGAAACACCCTTGTTATATGCGGTAGAGAACGGAAATCTGAGATTTGTCGAAGTGCTTCTCGAGAACGGCGCCGATATAAATCGTGAAGATCGGAGATGGCGCACGCCGTTATGGCACGCGATAAACCTTGGAAAGTCGGATGTGGCAGGATTTTTGCTCGAGAAAAATGCTAGGCTTCATCCTGGTGATTTCTCTAAGTATACAGCATTGGGATGGGCCGCAAGGAATGGGTGGTCGAGTATGGTAAAGATTCTGGTCGAAAATCAAGGCCTTGTTTTTGATTACCAGCCACGCGAGGGACCCTATTCATTGTATCGTTGGTACGTATTGGTGCACTCAAAAAAGGTACGTCTGCATAATGCGGAGCTCGGGTAGTGAGGTCAGAAATGGGGTGAATGGAGTATATATTGTCCAGAAATGTCACGGAGGTCCTGGGGGAAGTTTCAGTACTATACGTTCATGTTGTCTTGGGCTTTTTCTTCAAGGTCTCTCATTTTGAGTGCGAAGGGCAGGAGGAATGGTTTTTAGGGTTAGGCGACAGATGCCAATACCTTGGATCTATCTCAACATAGCTCCGCAATTGGAACAACCCGGAGTTTGATTTCCCCATGGCCCGTCACAGCTCCCCGATGGACTTCTCTAAGACTGTGTCCACTTATCACGGACATCTCATTACCTAGACAGGTCTTGGAACGTAGCGAGCATCTGTGTACTACAGACTAGAAATCAGCCGACTATCGGGCCAGGAGACCTTAGCCTCTGCCGCCGACCAGATCCCGCCAAAGGGAGGTTATCAAGAGGAAGAGAATGCAGCTACAGTCGGGGTGGTCATGAGCATCATACACCGTGACCCATCAAGCAACACAAGCATACAATGTCCATTGCGACGGAAGGCCCCAGAATCGAGGCGTTCCTTGCACTCCAGATTTCATCTGCACGGCATTGAGCGCGACCGAGTTGACTGCGAATACCGGAAGCAAGGAGGCAAGCGAGCAGGCAAGGTGCTTAGGAGCCCTTCCCTCCCCCCGGGCCAACTCGCGTTGATATGTGACGAAACGTGAGTCCTCCCAGAAAGACTCTGGCGCAAATGTTGAGCCCGCTTATACGAAGTTCGCCACGCGCATACTTCGGAATGACGTCTACGTCGAGTTGGTTCTCGCATGAGGCGACGAACTTGCTCGTTTCATTTCCCTCTCGGTATTATACACACTTCTCGTTAAGCTCTCGCCCCCGACGGGGCCATATCGTTTGAGGTTCAGCGCACTGGAAGAGTGGAGGAGCGAGCGTAGACAGAAAGGGGCCCCAACGGAGGGAGGATCTTGTTTACCGCGACTTACTTACTCTGTAGGTAGTAATACCACAGCGGTTGAAGCACTCAAGGCTGCGGCCAACCGTGAGGGTGAACCGAGACTTTGGGGGAAGGGGGAAGGGTCAGTGTGTCAAAATTGGGGGGGGGGGGTTTGCGGTAACTGACATGTCATTCCTTAAGATGAGTGAGTATCTTTCCGTCTTCCTCACAGCCTTAGTCTCTTCAATCCGCCGACGAGGAAGTTTCCTTATTTCGACACTGTTTCGCCGATTGCCATGCAAAGTTATGAGACGCCATTCTTTCGAAACAAGCCGAAGCATTTGCTCTCTTCGGAGATTATGCTGCGAATGAACCCCAGAACACTTGGTTGGCTGCTGTAGGTGCGTTGCTCCAAGGTGCCGAGCTTCGTTCACCACGCCCCCGCCGTGTGGGTTGAGTACCTTTTGTGCTCGGCCTACCCCTGACTTATGATGCTAGGTATGGTGTGAATGATCGGAACACCGGCATCGATAACGAAAATTCACATGGATCTTGGGCGCAGAGGTAGCGTGCAAGGTTCCATCGGTCGCGACGAGACTTCGTATGTGATATGTGCACGGCTACTGTTTGTCAAGTTGCGACCCTGTAATTGCTAAGACCTCGGAAACAATTCGTATTTTGGGGGCCTTCGTCAAGGTCTATCGCCGTTCGATAACTTTGGTCAGAACGGACCCGTACTTGTGTCCTGTTTGAGTACGACGGGTCTGTTTGTGCATGATGTACTCAAACCCAACTACGCGTGTTTGGTACGTGATGAAAGTATATCGGTTCTTATCTACACGATATTTCTAGAAACCTACTACAATTCATCGAAGAGCCCAAAGGGGGTGCGCTCTACCAAAGATAGCTGCTGCGGAACCGCCCCCGTCTTTTCCGCAACCGCGTCTCATGGCTGCATGCTTGGATTATTCCCCTCAAACTCCAAGAAAGTCCTCACTCACTCGCTCCCGTCCGACGCGAACCCGGCGATGACGCGGATCGTCTGCGCCTCAGGCGCGTCGCCGTCCGTCCAGTCCACGGCCGCGAAGCCCGCGCGCAGCATGTCTTCCTTCCACCGATCCTGATGCGTGACGGCGTGCGCGCGCCCGTCGCCCATGGCCCACCACCCCTCGAACAGGCCGACGGCGACGTCGAGCCAGGGCATGTGGCGGGTGATCTCCACGAGCGTGAGCACGCCGTCTGGGCGGAGCAGCCGGCGCAGCGACGTCAGCGAGACGGTCAGGTCGCGCGTGGCGTGGACGCAGTTGGTGCTGAGGGCGACGTGGAACGACCCGAGCCAGTCCGCCGGGGGTTCCTTTTCGATGTCGAGCGTCGCGAAGGTCATCATAGGGCAGTCTTTGAAGGTGCGCTTGGCGGCGGAGACGAGCGAGGGCGACAGGTCGGTGAAGAGGTACTCGAAGGGCACGCCGAGCTTCTGGAGGTGGGGGATGATGTACTTGGTGGTGCCGCCGGTGCCGCCGCCGACCTCGAGGATACGGAATTTGCCCTGATGGTTGGGGTTCGCCATGGCTTTTTCGAGGAACTCACCCAAGGCGATGGTCCCGGCGCGGACGAGAGGCCAGTTCTCGTAGAGGTCGTCCAAGCTTTTCTTGTTTTCCTTGTTGCCGAAGACAATTTGGAGGCCATCTTTATCGCCGGTGAGGCACGGTGCCAGCTCAGAACCCACAGCCTGGACGACTCTGTGGACGTTGGCGTGGTGGGGGAAGTCGGGGATAATCTGCGCAAAAAGGGTGGAGGCGGGGGTACGATCGACAGGGGTATGCGTGCGGGTGAATTTGCCGGCCTCATTGACGCTGATGAGACCTGCGTCTTCGAGGACGCTGTAGTACTGGCGAACCACCTGTTTGTGCCGGTCTAGGTGAGATATCTCAGGGACACTATTGCCGGTTTTGATGATAGAGAGGTCGCAGCCCAGATTGGCAAACGCCTCAACAACGTAGGCGAGCACAAGAGCTGCTTGACGAGGATAGCACTTCTCCCAGAACTCGACGGCTTGAACCTCGACGGCTGCACGTTCGTAGGCGTCCTTGCAGCCCTCAAAAACCCTTTGTGCATGCGGCAAAGATGGTCTGGGTTCGTCTTGGAGAGTAGGCGCTGGTATGCTCGGTGTACCAGCAAGGCCATCGGTCTTTGCTTCAGCAGGAGCAGAAGAGGTGGTTGCGGGAGAGGCATCAGCAACAACTCCTAAGGCTGAATCGATATGGGTGCAAATTGCCTCGAGGTTGGGAAAGAAAAGAAAAGTATTGAGGTCGATCTCGAGATCAAAGTTGGCCCGGATCTCGTTCAAGACTTCTGTCACCAATAGAGAGTCAATTCCAAGGTCTTCAAGCGACATCTCATCGCGGAGCTCGTTTGTGGGAACGTCTGTGACATTGCTCAAAACCTCATGGACCTTGGTCCTCCGGCTTGCTCCACCGGCTGGTGCAGGAGTGGTGTTTTTCTCAATTGCAGCTGGTTTCGGAGGCTGAGGCAGTGGCGCAGCTCCAGCAGGTGCTCGTGTGGGATTAGCGCCGGCGCCACCAGTATTCACGCTTCGAAGCGATTGCTGCAGGACCGACACGGACGTTCGCGTAAAAGTGAACCCCATGAAAGCAATGACAACGTGCTGAGACTTTTTGTCAAAAATGTATACATCGCTGACGGTGTGTTCATCCGTGTCTTCGGTTATCAGCGAGTAAGCAAGCCACTCGCCAACGGTGATGTCAAAATCACCACTGGTGACCATACGGTTGATTCCCTGGCAGACATAAACATCTTTTCCGCTCGGGTGCGCAAAATAGGCGACGATGACACCAGCAAATTGCATCATGCCATCAATCGTTTGCGTATCGTAGAGCGCCTCATTGGAGGCGAGCTTAGGGTTCAATCCAGCTGCAACCTTACCGGCGGCTTCGTGACCTTGGTAAGAGTAGCTCTTAATTCCGTGGTACATCCCATCGAAGTATATCAGTCGTTGAAGGGCTTGGTAAATGTGTTTGCCTTGCATCTTTTCGCCCCCCTCGGCTTGCATAATAGAAAGGCACCTCTTATATCCGATCAGAGCTCCCCAGCGCTGCACGGTCTCGGCCAGTACAGGATCGTCACGTCTGTCGAGCCCGAATCTGCCAAGGGTGTGAACTTGACTTTCGCCATCGCCCGACTTGAAGCTGCTGGTGAACACAAAGTCCCAGTAGTTGACACCCGCAGTTCGGCGCGTGAACTTGATATAAATATTCTTCTTTGCGTCCAGGCCGATAGGAGCGCCGTTCATTTTCACAGAGTCCATGCTGTTAACGTGAGTATCGTAGCTTGCGCCCGGGGTTAAGATGATCGAGGCTCGAGAAAGCAGCTCAACGTAAAGTGACTCAGGAGCAATGGCTTGGTTGGACGCAAGGTGGCCCTTTAACATGTACATGTAGCGCTCGCTCTCCGGGTCAACCAGGAAATTTGCCTCCTTCTCACTTGAATCTGTGTATCCAAGGAAGGAAATGAATTCGTGGGTTATTTTGGGCGGAGCTACAGGAGCCACTTCCTTGACAGGTTCCGGAGTTATGTGATCAATGAAAGGGAGCCAAAGTTTGGTCTTCTCGAATTGGTACGGGGGAAGACTCTTGTACTCAAATTGAGAACGTTGACTCCGGTGATAAGGCCAGGATTGGACTTGGATTCCAGCCTTCCATAGTTCAACCACTGATTCTGCAAGGGAGCTTGTTGCGTTCGGTGTGTTTAGGAATGATGGACAGTACATTTGCCGACCCTTGCCGTTGAGGCAGTTCTTGACAAGCGACATAACGGAAGATCCTTGATCTGCTGCTACCCAAATACAGGAGTGGAACTTTTGAGCAAGTCTCTGGACGGCTGAGGAGAAATAGACGGGCTTTCTCGCGTGCTCGGGCAATAACCAGGCACCTGGCTCCGAATCGACATGCTCTTCGGTTGCAAACTCAATTGGAATCGTTGGTTTGTTCCACTTGACGTTGTTCGCAAATTTTGCCAGACCTGGTAAGATACTTTCACTGAACTGAGAATGGAAGCCGTGAGTCACATTCAGTCGCTTTGTCCGCATATTTTTCGCGCTCGTGACGAGACTTTCGAGAGCAGTCACTGCCTCGGAGTCTCCCACAACCACGTGATTTGTTGGGTGATTAAAGCAGGCGATTTCCAGCTTGTGTTTGGGGTTATCTGCGTTCTGAATGTCGACGAGACTGCTGACAGCGGCAAGGTCCGATTGAACAGAGACCATAGATCCCTTCTCCTCTCCCCAGTTGCTGTCGATGAGCTCTGCACGTCCAACCACCAGTTTGATGGCGTCATGCAGCGATAGAGACCCAAAAACGCATAGTGCCGTAAGCTGACCGAAGCTGTGACCTATCAGAGAGCTTACACGCAGTCCAGAGTCAATCCATGCCTTGGCAGATGCGTATTGAGCGGCAAAGAGGATGACTTGCAGAGTTGGTAGATCGCGAATTGTCTCGCATTGATAGATGGCCGGATACAGGCTACTAAGGCCAAGTGAGTCCATTTCATAATCGCACGCATCCAGATGACGGCGAAATAGAGTTGAATCTGCTACGGCCTCTTCAGAAAGACCAACGAAATCCTTCTCCTGACCGCCGAAGACCATAATCACCGGGTATGAATCGGAGATAGTGTTTTTTTGCGGGATTTCTGATCTGGAGATGATATCCCTTAAGATCTTTTCGAGGTCATCCAGATCTGTGACGGTCTTTGCTACTGAATATGCCAAAGTATGATTGGCTCGATCTGCCAGATTGAAGAGAATATCGGAAAGAAGATGGACAGAGTGCCCTGAAGATGATCGCTCCGACTGTATGTAAGATAAGAATTTCTTGGAATTTGCAGTTAGGCTCTGCTCGGATGCAGCTGACAAGAAGAAAGGCTGTCGAGCTGTAATGGTTCGTCTCTGGCTAAGTGCTTCAGGAGCCAAAGGCACTGCCTCGCGCAGAAGGACAGCGGCATTACTGCCAGCTGCACCGTAGCTGTTGATGCAGGCAAGACGAGAAGCCGCTTCCCAAGGCTGCAAATGTTTGGGAATGTCCATCATGTCGGGCTTCAGTGCAGGAATTTTGGGGTTCAAGCTCACGTAGCCTGCCTGACCAACAATTTTCTTATGCTGCATCATGAGAATGGTCTTGATCAGACCTGCCACGCCAGCTGATGCCTCCGTATGGCCAATGTTGCCCTTAACGGAGCCAAAGTAGAGCTCATGTTTGCGGTGAGAGCCTCCAAATCCATCACGAATACTTTGACATTCAATCGGGTCACCAACTTGAGTCCCTGAAAACGGTCATTAGTAGATAGGTGACGTCTCGGGGAAAGCCAACTCTCACCAGTGCCGTGAGCCTCGACGTAGGTCACGCTAGAAGGTGAAGCATTGGCCATGCTGAGCACCTTCTTGAAGAGTGTCGTCTGTGACGAGGCACATGGAACGGTGATGTGTGCATCATTATGATTCTGATTGATAGCGGAACCTACAATGACTCCTAGAATATTGTCGCCTTCTTCAACTGCCTTGGAAAGGGACTTGAGGACCACGGCAGCAACGCCTTCTCCACGGCAGTAGCCGTCTGCCGATGCATCAAACGGCTTGCAGCCGCCTGATGGACTCAGAAATCCGGCGGCGGCTAGATTTTGGTAATCGTATGGACTGGTAAAGATATTAGTACCACCTGCAATGGCACGGGAACATGCTCCAGACTGAATCGCTCGGCAAGCGGTATCGACAGCAACCAAAGATGAAGAGCATGCTGTGTCGATCGACATGGCAGGACCAGTAAAGCCAAACTGGTGAGATATCCGGCCGCTGAAGAAAGCCCGAGAAGTACCCAACATGGAGTAGGCATTGGGCGGGTGACAAGCAACATTGTCATAGTAATTGTTGGCAACAGCACCAATATAACAACCGTAGTCGTTTGGCGCGTTTTGTCCGGCAGGACCCCAGTGTCCGGCAGACTCCAATGCCTCATAAACCACCTCTAACAAGACTCTCTTCTCAGGGTCCCACGAGACCGCTTCACGAGAAGACTTTTTGAAGAAGCGGTGATCGAAGCTATCGGCATCGTCGATGAAGTTGCCCCAAAATTTGGTGCCAGCGCGGTCTGACAGACGTTGGGTGTTGAGATTTAAGCGATCTGACGGTGGCTTGCGGAGCATGGAGACTTCCGAAGCGAGGAGATCCCAGAATTTGTTAACATCGTTCGCGCCGGGAAAGCGGCAAGCCGCGCCGACTACCGCCACTGAGTTGGGCGGGTACTTACTAGCAAAGTCTGTCGCGATGCCGTTCGTCTCATTCATACCGTTCAGTTCATGAGCACAACCAATGCCGTTCAGGCCATTGACACTCTGAACTTCAGAAGCAGCACCGATGCCGTTGGTGTCCTTGATACTGCTGAGTCCACGACCATTACTAAGGCCGTTGACGCCGTTCGTAGTACCATTCTGCTGGAGGAGACTTATCGGTATAACTCCATTCTCAAAGGCAAGGGAAACAATTTTTGGGTGGTCGGCGCCAAAAATACTGAGGGATTCGTGGACTGTCGTGTACCAGTCTGCCGTACAGATCAGAATACTCTCAATGGCGGCATCCGTGACTGATTCATTTGTTGCAATGACTTCCCCGGTGGCATTGGATCGGAGCGGGGCTTTGAGTTCCGAAGATGGCGGGTACTGGAGGCTGCAGCTTTTAGATTGTGCGAATCGTTTCAGGTTTTGTGCCGCAACAGAGTGGTCAGTCAAAGAATGAAAGCGACCCTTGGTACTGACTGGCTTGACTCGAAGGCCGGCCCCTCGGAACGCTCCAGTCAACTGCAGTCCGAGTTCCGCATTGGCTGTGACAGTCACACAAGTGTTGTCCGTGATGCATGAGATATAGGTCTATCATGGGAGTCAGTAATCGGACTTGCGCGGACGATGATCTCTGGTTTTCTTACACCCGGGTAGCTTTTCAGCAATTCCTTGACCTGAGCTGTCGAGAAGTTCCCTTGCTTCCATCGAATGGACAAAGCACGGGCCGGGCTTGGAGGTTTAGCGTACACACTGTTTTGATCAACGTAGGCACCAAGGCACATGGCCAGGCGGATACTGGTCCCAAGATTTCGGGCCAGCTGCTCCTCATTCTCAGAAAATGCAGTGGCAGCTGCGGTGAGGAAACCTGTGCAGAAACCCTGTACGCCATGCTGTTGGAATGATCGAAGACTATCTTTGTAATTAGTCGTAACTCCGTTGCGGTCCAAGTGCTGAAGGTACAAAGCCGTTTGCAGCACGATGGTCAAAGGCAGAGCCGCAACGTTAGGAAGATCGTCAACATCTCCAGGTCGGTCGCCCGACTGAAGCCACTTTTGGAGATACGAGAGGGAGGCAATATCTGTCCCCTGGCTCAGACTGGTGTCGGAGGCGGCGAGCTGTTGGTACAGGCTTGAAAGCTCATTGATGGTAGCGACAATGTCCTGAAATAGACTAGTGTGATTCGTGAGAACTCGATGAAGTTGACTAGATTCCTCTTGTGAGGGAAAACGAGCTTGAGGACCATAAAGGAGCAATTTAGGAGTTAGGATCGTCATTGCGGACCGAAAAGGACAAATATGGAAAAGATGAGGTACCTGATAGTGATAACTTGGAGTCTTAACGCTATGATCTCCCCATCGTCAAGCCTTATATCCTCGATGATAATACTGGAAGCCCATATTATCATTCCCTGGGGATGCATTATGAGCACATGGACATTCGATATCGAGAGCACAAGGTAAAACAATTGAACCGCTGATGGAGTAAGCACTAGCTTGGAGGAATGCCATTTGTTATGCGGGATATTTGAAATAATGTAGTATGTCCTTGCCTATCACTAATAAAATGATAAACTTTTGCTTGCGGTGAGAAAGCCCAGAAGGAACGCTAACCCGTTTCATATTCGTTTTTTGAATTCATATTATTATTTCAATTCAACTTCATTGTAAGCATATCGATCGTCGACATCGAGAGTCTGAGATGGATAGCAATGATTAGGTGTTCGGGTTCGGGTACGGGCGAAGACGGGGAGAGGGGTAAGCACTAGCTCGGAGAATACTGCAGTATGTTCCTGCAAATCACGATCATTTGAATAAGAGTCAAAATATGACGTGTCTTTTACCTTACGAGTAGAAGCCCAGAAGGAACGCTGGACCCTTGGATCGCTTTCTAAGCCTACATCGTTGTTCCATGGGTACCGAGAGCCTGAGGCGGATCCAAATGATTGAATGTTCGGGTACGGGCCGAGGGGGATTCGGAGGTGGGGGTAAGCAGCTTACTCTGCAAGGTCCTCAACTGATCGTATCATGTTCCGGTCCATCACTGTCTAAAAGTATGCACAATAACATGGAGTGACCATTTGCTCGGGTCGGATGGCGCAAACGAAACGCTAAATGTTTAGAATTTCTCTCTATCACTGATAACAGGTTAGTTTGCTAGGGGACATGGACAGGATCGATAGGCTCATGGTATCCTGAATTGACGACCAATCACGTGAGGTAATAAGGCATTGAAAGCACATCTAGGTCGACATTTCTCACGACAACACGCCGGTCTGACGAGCGAGAGCTAGTACTTGGTCGACGACAGCTGTAACGTCTGGAGTCTGCAATACCACGCGATGGTCTCCATCCCACTCGACCAAACGAGTCGTGCCGGGCTTGCAATAGTCCGTGAGAAGCCGGCGATGATTCACAAGACCACGGTCCTTCCGCCCGTGGACATGCAGAGTCGGAAGATGCAGGACGTGATCGGATCCGTTCAGGAAGGCGCCAGTAATTAGAGCAAAGGAGCCCGTGGTGATTTCGTTGGCATCAGCAAGCGCGAAGGAGTCGGTCAAATTCATATCTAGATTGACGAGGGGACCGCGGCCAGCCAGAAGGATAGCAAATTTGAAGTTGGTCTCTGCTGGCGGAGTTTCCAGCTTGTCGGCACGCAGTTGATAGCGAAGTAGCAGGCTTGCACAGACTTTGGCTCCCTGACTGAAACCCATGAGGGCGACCCAATCATCGGTGGCGCCCAACGCATCGTCTTGCGCCATTGCCTCGTTGATGAGCCGGTCTATGTCATGGCAGATGACCTCCGCACCGGGATCGGGCTGATCAGTCTTCCAGCGGAGCCAGCGACGGAAAGGCTGCAGATGGGCGTATGTGGGCACAATTTTAGGGTCGGGCGGGGACAGATAGGGTGCATCTGGGAAGACAAATCTGAATTTGTCACCGAGAAGGCGAAATAGACCGCGGCTTTGCAGGCGAAAGGCCTCAGCGTTTGCGCCGCCCCCGTGGAGGCAGAGAATGCGTGGGAGGTGGAGTTGTCCTAGGGTAACGGTTGAGGGAGGAGGGTCAGCCATGCCTAAGGCGAATGCTGCAGAGCTATGTGGGCGAAGAAGGTGGATGAGTTGAAGTTTGGAGAAGGCAGAAAGATCAAAGTCGCATTTGTGCAAATGAGATAGGATTTAGTAAGATTTCGGACACGGATGCATCTCTGCAGATCATCTTGACCGCTACCTACCTATTTTTTCCCGGCACAAGTCACCTCTGCAGATCACGTTGATCGAAGTTCCTGCTCAACATGCACACTGCAGGTAGGAGGGCGCATTCTGAAGCCTTACGCAGCAGCCATATTTAGCACAGTGGGCTTGGCTGAGGGGGTTATATCCTCCTGCAGCAGCCTTCTTCCACAGAAGGTAATCAATCGCTCCTTTCCACGCGATCTCAGACTTAGCTCCATCAAACTCTGCAGAAGATGTGGTTTTAAAAGAAGCCCGGTTCGGTCGATGTTCCCCGATTCCGCCGGCGCGAAGGTTTGCGATCGAAGCGAATACTACCGAGCGGTCCCAACGTAAGCGTGTGCCACGATGTAGATTTCCAGCTGCAGTCACGATAGCATACCTAGGCACGTACGGTGGTCTGCAGTAAAATGTATGTATGATGATGTTTTCCAAGTATTTCTGGCAAGAGCTATTTGGCTGGGGTTCGGCAAGGCCTCCAAGCCCCCCACAACGATTGGTGCGACCACGATTTCTCTGAGTGATTCCGGCGGCGAGAGGCTTGTCACGCTTGTTTCTCCAAAGTTCCTTATCTACGCGTGGATGCCACGGCGCTAGGGATGTACACCTACGTTACATTCCTGGGGAATACATTGTCATTTCCAGGGTTATGGAATCGCAAGGTACCAGTTTACTCGATTCGCACCCTGTTCTTTGTATAACTTCAAACGAATACTTCAAATTCAGATACTAAAGCGTGCAAACTGTAGTGCACATGCTACAGTGTGACTGAAGGGTTGAAACGATATTGATTTAGTTGTTATTTATTGACTAGATTAACAGTTGCGTACCTCCGAAACTGACATACCCCCAACGGATTTGTATTTCCCTTCCCCCTTCCCTCACCTTTCTACACTCTTTGAAAGACTTGGAAAGATCTCGGTTCGACCGAGTAACACCGACGCTGACACGGCGCATCATCCCACTTTTATACCTTGAACTTGGTCTGGCGCATGCCGACCTCGGACAATACGTAGAGCCGCTGGATAGACCACATATCCTACGGGACGACATATTGAAGACAAGGCGATCGAAGCAATGCCCGTCACCTTCACCCGTAGGCATCTTGTTCCCCTCTTCAAATGCCTCGCAAACAGATTCTGATTTTCACAGAATCTCCACGACCGCCATGCTGAGCTGGACGTCGACTACTTACCTCCACAAACATATGCCGCTATGCGCAAGGCTCCTTGGGCCCTCGGTCATCGTGTCCTGGACCCTGTGGAAAACTTCCCGACGACAGCCGGTTCTCGTACGAGGGTGCCACCACCTGGGCCAGCGTGGAGGCGCGCGATGCAGCCTTGAAAGCCAAGGAAGGGCTCGAATGTATCGGCGACTTGAGGTATTACGTGAAAAAGCCGGCGAAGGTGTATCTTCGAGAGGAAATAGGTTCGGGCAGAGCTTGATCTTTCAACTCCACTGGCAGAGAGCGGCAGAATTATGGCTAAACAGTATGCATTTAAGTAATGGTCTTCGTACCCGCATATCTTTGACATATAGCCTAATCAGATCTCTTGAGGAGGAGGAGGAGGAGGAGGAGAGAGGAGGAGAGAGGAGGAGTTCTATGAAAGAATGATCGTGTAGTTAATTAGTTGAGGCTGTCTTCGTGAATTGAAATGTGACTAATCCGATTTTCCAAAGAAATGAGATGACGTAGTCGCAAGGGCCAATTGGAGTTCTTCGGTGTCAGCGTCGGGGTTTACATCTTTTTCTTCTCGTAATAACGATATCTCCGTTGCGCTCATCCCCTCCATCTTCAGCATCCCTTACTTTACTCTCTCGTCCTTGCGCACCAGAGCAGGCTCTTTCAAACACTGCCTAGCACTCGAACACAACCCTTCATCTATCCGTCCAAGACTAACCCCTATCACACCGCGAAACTGCTCGCTACGACCCCTCGGCCACCATGCCGACTAATTCAAGTGTGAAGCGCATTCTCAAGGCTCAGGAGACGGATGGCTCTTTAACGCTTGGCCTCGCCGTCAATGGAAAAGCAATCACGCCCAAGCAGTTCATCCCGAAGGCTGGTGAGTCTTCCTCCTTTACGCACCGTTTCAATTAACCATGCAGAGCCCGGCCTGATCTTCCGGACAGA
Source organism: Evernia prunastri (assembly GCA_003184365.1). Lineage (NCBI taxonomy): Eukaryota > Fungi > Ascomycota > Lecanoromycetes > Lecanorales > Parmeliaceae > Evernia > Evernia prunastri. The sequence continues at coordinate 138,392 of NKYR01000061.1, forward strand.
GGCCCAGACCGCTCCCGAAGTCTCTTTCGCCGTCCCGAAACCCTCTGCCACCTACATGGTCGTCGCCTTGGACCTGGACGCCCCTTTCCCTTTCTGGGGCTTCCTCGGCCCCATCCTCCACTGGATCCAGCCTGGCCTCCAGGCCGGTCCCAACGACGCCCTGACGTCCAGCCAGCCCTTCGTCGCCAACTACATCGGTCCCGCCCCTCCGCCCGGTAGCGGGCCCCACCGTTACTCCTTCTTCCTCTTTGAGCAGCCGGACAGCTTCGACGGCAAGCGGTACGCGCCCGCGGACGGGAAGCCCTTGAGCAACTGGAACCGTATGCGCTATGACCTGGATGGCTGGCAGAAGAAGGCCAAGCTCGGTGAACCTCTGGCCGTAAACTATTTTGTGAGCAATTAAGCGATGGCTCTTTTCGCTGGGCGGTCTGATGCACGCTCGTGCTGAGTCACCGCGTTATGAATGCTTGGTGCATGTGGACTCCGCTTTTCTTGCTTTCTGCAGCGATGGAAGTGTCTTTAGAACTTAGCCATAATATACCCAACGCCACCTGAGATGGCTCTCGATGCACTTTCTGCGGGAAACATTGGCGACGGATGATTTTTTGCTACCTTCGTTTCCACCCACGCTTTGACGTCAGGTTCCTCTCCACATTACCACCTCTCGTTACAGTAACAGTGATAACACCGGCTCCAGCACCGACCGCCTTTTTTTAACGGTTTGAAACGTGAGCAGAGGGTCTAGTGGCCTTCTACTGGCCAATTAGCCTTCACATGTTTCTTGCTATTTGGTTCTTTACAGCCACGTTTCATGCGTGCTATGCGCCTTCGGCGAGGTCCGGGGACAGATGACCAGGCAGGAACCCTACTTATACCTGGCTCGCACCAGCATATGGCTCTTCATTCAATTCCGTCTCTTTAAAGCCATAGCACACTTCTGTCCCGCGTAACCGCGCCTGGGTTTAGCAATCATCACTCCAGATTCATGCCGCAGAGGCACGGGGTGTTTTTCTAGCTTTAGGGCACGAAAATACGCCTGTTCAGGCCTCTATTTGGGCCTCTTCAGGTAGCTGGCTCTGGCGGTGGGATTGTCCAATCATTTGCGATCGCCATTCGTGTTTTGTTGTGCTTGATGGGCATGAAGATGATGTAACTAATTGAAAAGGTATGTTACCTATCATGGTTCCAGCCTGGGGCGCGCCGTCGCCAAGGCTTTAAGTGGTAGAATAGGTTATGCCTATCAGCATGAAATTGGTCATTTGGTCTACCCGGCCAGCGGGGCCCCCCGGGTAAACCTATTCCTTCCTTTGGGGTCACTCCGTGACAGTACCGTAACGAAGACATCAAGCCACGACTCTACACGCGTGAAAGGGTCTCAATTTCACAAAAGTCCTCGCACCTTTTACTCAACCGTGCAAGCAGTAGCCTCGGATGTCCAGACCGCAACGATGGAATAAATCCTCCGCCGCTCCCCGCCCCTTCTCGGCCGCCTACCACGCGTCGTCCCTGCCGAAGGTCCGTCAACTGCATACTGTCCGCCTCCTGCCAGTCGTGAGTAGCGCCAAGAACCAAGTTCCCCAGAAGATAGCTATTATTCTCCCTGTCCAGACCATTCGTCCACACATCTGCATCCCTCTTGAATAGCGAATTCCTTCGATCTGGGGCCCCAGATTCCGAAGACGTCGGACCCGCGCGATGGATGCAGCCTCATGCATTGCGTTCTCATGGATAGCTTTCTCTCCGACTGTAGCCGTGGATCTGTAATGAGCTTCAAGTATTTTTGTCGCCGGTGTTGTGGTAGCCTGGCGTGGTGTGATATATAGCCTGGTTCTTGGAACAAGATCTCGCGGGTTCGAATCCGATTGGAGGGAGCAGTGGACAGGTGGGGTGAAAAGGATTGTCTGTTGCACTGTAGGGTCGGTAGGCCGATGCGCGTCCTGATTTGGTCCGAGGGGAATATTCCCCCGGACGTCGAATCCGCTAGGTTTGACGATGGAAAGAACTTTGATACGCGTTTTGCGACCGAGTGAATAGATTCTGCTTGCTTCGGAGAGGCACAGCGGCTAGACAATAAATATTATTCTTCGAGCAGTGCTGCGTAACGCCCCCGAAGCGCAGTTCTGAACTCGAGACTCTTTCGTCACATGTCCCGGAAGACGGCTGGGTGCTATTTTCCCGGGCCGCGGGCTCAGCACATGATTGCAAAAAAGGGGCTCATACATGCGCCGCTCTTTCTTGGAACAGTTGCACTTCCCCCATCTCGTTCCTAAGTACGCGCTTGCAAACAGCATGCTATCTTATGTTATTGAATGGCAATATAGGAGTATCCGCGGCGAAAGACTGGTAGCTGTGCAGGGGGCAACTATCAGAAATCTTTTGGTCATTCCCACAAACTCATGGGCTGGCTTCCAAGGGTCCCGTAGCGACACTGGCTCCCAGAATGGATGCGAAGGTGCGAGACGTCGTGGTTTGGAAGCAAGTTGAACTTGCCGTGTCTGATAGATTGCTGTAGATTACTTAGACTGGTTAACGTGGTCCCTGCCACATCAGCCTCTCGAGAGTGCTCAAGAATCTCGTGTTTAGCCCAAAAATGCTGTGCAAAAGTGTAAAAAAAAAACGATCAAGCGTGAAGACTGGCAAAGATCACGGAATCATACAAATCTTTAGCGCATAGAGTGTCAATTTCATTTGTTCAGCCGCGAACTATTTTGATGCTCACTCCCGCAAGATTCAAGGCTCGAGTAAGGTATTCAAGCCACTCGTACCTTAAAGCTGAAGTTCTGATGGACCCCTAAAGTACTCCTCCTGGAGACTTTCAAGCCAAACCTGAACGGCGACGACGACGGAATTATTCACTCAATCTAGGATCGATTGAATTATTGGGCTGCTACTCTTCTTTTCCTACACGTGTATACGCATAGCGTTGATGTCAGAAGATCATTGTGAACTTTTTTACTCCCCTTGGGATATCTTAGGTAATTTTACTTGGAAGATGTGTTTGTGCAGGGGGTGCTGACTCCCTGTCGTGGCTCGTATCTGCTCGTACCCCTTGCCACGAGCTGGAACCCGAGCTGCGGTGTCGCTACCGGGAACTTATTCTCGGTTATGGTCGACTTTATGCCCTGGAGCTGGTGGTGGAGCAAGTAGCACCGCCCTAATGACGGCCCTACAGCGGGCCTCTAAGGGATTTCGATCCCTGTTGGACCCTGGCTTATAGTGTCCGTAGCTACCTTAACCTAGGGCAGCAGGGCAGTAAGGCACCAAAACGAACCTAATTGAGAACAAGCTTCTGCCAAAACTACCTAGGTACGCGTACCTTACGTTAGGTAGTTTATAACCAGGGCTATACTAATTCCAAACAGTCCTTCTTAACCGAGAACAAGTTCCCGGTGTCAACACTACACTAGGTCCTCGTCTCGTTTCGCGGAATTGCGAGTGCGAGTAGCCAATCTAGCTTTGGACGCTCACGCTTGGATCCAAATGATCGAAAGGGTAAGGGTGATATCGTAGCTCACTTCAGCCCTCCACTAGGGCGATACTCATTGTCACTCTACCACAAGAGCTTCAGGGCAAAAAGTCATCCCTAATCGGGACAAGTTCACAATGTCAATAGCGTCAATGGGGAGCTGGTCATAATGGAAAAGCCTAAATCCTGACTCCTCCGGTTCTGAAGGACTCTATACCGGAAGGCAAGAAGAGGAATCAACATGACGACATCATGCGCACTGCTGATGCTGACTTGCTCGTGGAGCTCCTTTAATCTGCTTCCTTTAATCTCAACGTACACTTTTCTATCGCATCCACTAACCCCAATGTAGAAACAATCACATCTCCCCTCGCTTACATGTGATCGAAACCTTGGTAGCATCCCGAGCAGACCCTGAAGATCCGGAACAATCCCTACGCGCCCTACAGGATGTCCTGTCTGACAAAATTCAGAAACAGCCAAAACAGCACCACAGTAGTAATGTTGACAGATTCTAGACTGAGGAAGAACGGTTGATAGCCGTCCTCGCCATTCTGCCAGACCACGCTGCGACCAGAAATCTGTCTGCCGAGTATGATCGCATTGCTAATCGCGGAGGAGAATCGAAGCTCGTAAATCAGCTTTAGTAACATGACCATGACTGTCAGTCGATCCAATACAGACACTCCGAGCGCCCGATAGGCATTCAGCTTATAACGCCGCTATTTTGTCCACGCATTATCTCGCACTCGACGCCGTTTATCTCGTATTCCGTCTGCTTCAGACGTCCATACTATTCTATCCAAAGAGCCGAGATCTTCACAGAGAGCCACGAGGCCATAGTTGATTGGCTTATTTCTCTATGTCGAACCACACAGTGGTACAAGCTACCGCCATTGCAAATCGTTCCTTCCAAGCCTGTCAAATTATCAACTCGTCCCCTTATCCTATGCTCATTCGATTCGTCATGGTCTTTCCTCACACTATTCGCTTCAATTGCTCTCTCCGTCCATACTCAGCCTCGTGAAGGATCTTCGCGAGTCAAAATACGAGGAAGCTGTTCTTGATTCCCTGCGTTCATACGGCTTTATCAAGTAGTAGCCGCGAGATGGTCCCATTCTCAGCGTTGATTGGCTGGACCATGATACCCTCTCTCGTGTTGTACAAGCCACCATGCATGGTCGTTCGCACGCCTGAAGTCGGGCTTGTCGGTACAAACGGCAACGAGACTCCGGCGCATGTACCTCACGTTGAGAAGACCACGCAAACGAAGCAGAAGAGATCATCAGTCGTCGTGTATTACACCTGGAGGAGGTAGACCTCGGGGTGTACCACAAAGAACATAAATACTCCGTTGAATCCTCTTTATTTGTTTCAATGCAACACTCCAATATCAAAGATACACTCCAGTTCCTTCAACTTCCCAGATCTTTGCTTCTCCCATATCAAACACTCATAAGACCTTGCAAAACCACCAAGTAAAGCTATCAACATGCTCACTTCAACGCACGCCGCCATTTGGGCTCTTGCCCTCATTACCCGAGCTTCGGCTGAGGTGATGGAGCCTGCTCTAGCCCCTCGAGCTCCAGCGAACGCAGCATCAACATCCGTAGTCCTTGGGACTGCTTCTGGAGGTGCTCTCGACCCCAAGGCCACCCATCCACCTACGGCCGACGGGGTCGATTTCTCCGGTGATCTCCTCCTCAACATCGTGAACAAGCAAGGTTATGCACTCTCCATTTTCTACGGCTCCAACGCCGGCCCCAGTATTTCCGGCAACCCCGGGAAGGGCGTCTTGGCCGCATCTGCCACGACTCAATTGGCTGTACCCACCCTTTTCGCCGGCCGCGCCATCATCGGGCCCGACTACGACGTCAAGGCTTCGAAGATCGAGTGGAACTGGAGCAACGTTCCCGATGTGGACGTGAGCTACGTCGACGGCTACTCCATCCCCATCACCTGTTCTTGCCAAGGCACAGCTGTCACTGGCTGTAACAAGGGCAAGTGTTTCCCTTTGCGTTCATCCTTCTCTTCAAGAAGACCACGGAATTAATTATTATTCTTCATAGCTCTCTGGCACGATGGTATCGCTTGTCCCGACGTTGTCGCCGGCGTCTGCTACAATCCTGAATGGGATGTTCCCAACGGCCCAGCCCAAGCCTTCTTCGCCCCTTGCCAGTACGTGTTCCCCAGCCCTTCTGTCTGCTTGTCCAAGCAACTTGGGAGCCATGAGACATCACATGAGCGCTCCCTTGCTCCAATACATTGTTCTGATAGAGAGCGATACTAATCCGGACCAATGGAACAGAGGCTCCGCATACACCTTTCCAAAAGACGACGGCGCAAACTCTTGGAATCAATGCAACAGCGGTGTCATTGATTGCTGCATTGGTACTTCCTGCCCAGCACCTGCGCGCCAGCCGAAGGCCAAGCGTGAACTCAACGACGTGGAGAAGCGTCATTTCGTAAGTCGCTTCTTCAGCCTTCTGCTCGAAGTCGACATACTGACGTGGGAAATCGACAGCATGGCCGTGGGGAGGCCGAGTAACGGACCCTTCCTGAGGTTCGGTGACAGGGTTCTCTTTCGGCGGGACTCACGGAGCTCACAATGGAAACACGATGGAGAACATTGTCACAATTCCTCTTGAATGTGTGGTTTGGAAACGAAGAGTGGACTGAAGGGGCATTTGCTTCGTGTCACACATCAGTTCACTTTCCCGCTCAGCGCTCAACAAAAGTCTTTTTTAGAACGCTCGTTACTGTTTTGTTTCTGTTTCCGTTTCCCTGGATGGTATCCCGAGTCTGTCGCTATAATAGATATCATGTTTCCTGTTTTCCATTTGAGACGAGTACATGCGAAGAATCAAATTTTCCTTTTATCTATCTGCGTGGACAGCATAACGAGTCAGTCTTTACAATTCAAATAACATGTCCAGCTTTCATATATTAATGTCATGGGACATGCGTATCCATGCCAAAAACCTGCACTGAAGTGATACGCGGAAACTGCAACCGGGCACCACACAGATCCGATTGCGATCCTTTTCGGATTGCATCTCGTAGACTATTGCATATGCTGAGCGTATCCATCTCTTACCGCAATGAAATCCTCGGATTTGCTGAACAGATCCATCTTACCACCAACGAACTTTGGTGACTGGTCTACCCTTGTCATAAAGGGTGCATGACAATGCTGAAAGAAAACAGGTTCATTTCGCGGCTGGGTTGTTCTCTACTCCGTATAGACTACCCTGAGGCTGATATACTACTCCTACGAAACTCTGCGCACATGCTGAAACTGTACTCATACCCTCGCTAATTTTTTTTTTCTCGACCTCTACTGCCCAGATATCGTTCGGTGCAGGCCGAGGTCGCTGGGCCGCAATCAAATGGATTTGGAACCTTGTATTGATGTTTGCGGCGGCTCCTTATATCGTTTGAAGATCTTGTCTGAACGCTATTGCAAGTGTTTGTTGGCATTGAGAGAAATGTGCTGAAAGAGTTCGTCTATAGTGTTGGAAATAGTGGCAATCAGCCCTACTACTAGTGGCTTGGCAACAACACCTACTTCATGTTTCTGCACCTCCATGTATTCTACCTCCTTAGAGCATTATCTATTAGGCCTTGTGGCCCTGTTATTCAACACACTGCTTGATAGCGCGAGAGCCGTCCAAGCCGCCTAGATGGTGTGATATACTAAAGTAGGTAGGGCTAGGGCTTGTACTAGCGCTGTACAGGGCTTCATGCACGTCTTTCCTGTTGAATCCCTCTCTCTAGGAACTTAGATATCATACCTACCTGTCGACTCGAAATCGCCGCAATGATCACCTTACCTCAAAGAGTGGACCTCGAAATCTTGGTTTCTGATGGACACATCGTTCCACGCGAAGAAAAAGATTAAGGAATTGTAGCTGCAGCCTGCAGGAAGGCGGCCCGGTATCATCCTGCATTTCCTTACGAGGTTAGGTACACAGTGGCCGCCGCCTCACGCCAAGAGGACTCGGCCTCGAAATCTGTGAAGGGGAAGATTTGCACCTCTTCTCTGCCGTTGTCCGCTGGGGATCAGACTCAAGATTCCGATGCGCATCTGCTATGATGTCGCACTTTGGAGTCATTGGGCTGTCTTTTCAAACCCAATTGTGTGCTCCTTGTTCCTAAGGTGGGCTGACAATCGGGGCAACCTGTGATAGGAATCTCTTCACCTGTCCTCTACCTTTGATGTCCCTGAGTCCTCTTTGACCGCGGTCTGCCACAAGTCACATATCCACCATTGCTGTAACGGCCGGCGTCTAGCTGTCCGATAGCAGTCAAAATGTCTTTCGGGTGGTCCGGCGGCGACGTTTTCCTCCTGACTCAATTGGCCTGGAATACTCTCCAAAATTCCCGGAAGGCTTGTGGGGAGTATGATGAGTCACACGTGAGACCTTACGTCTACATGCCGTACTGCAGCGACTGGAACAAGAGGTGACAAAATCATACAGCCCAATAAATAGACGGGGCGAAACCTCTAAAGAGCAGCTTGAGCGTATCGCAACCGATTGCGAAGTCGTTCTCAAGCAAGTTGATAAGATAGTGACGGCGTACGCGGCCCTGAGTGACGAGAAAAGAAGTGTCCGTAAGATATGGCAGACAGTGCGTTTTGGCAACGGTCAGATGGCAGATCTGGGCGATCTCAGATCCAAATTAACGTTATATACCTCTGAAATGTTGTTATACTTGAACTTTGTCTCGATGAGTACCGTGGGTAGAATTGAGCAGCGTATGGAACGGGACGGTGGAGTTCTTCGGGACATCAAAGTTGCCGTTGAGAAAAAGACGGCCCATACCGTACTATGTGGAGGCAATCGGGAAGGCTCGATATTGACGACGTATACAGATGATGATACTGGCTTCTGGAAAGGGTTACGCCGCGATCTCGTCAAAGACGGACTGCCAAGTGCCGCCATACACAAGCACAAGCATCTCATCAAGAAATACATCAAAGAGCTTGGGGACCGGGGTATACTGGACGATTATTCGTCTCAAGAGCTCAACGAGCAACAAAATGATATTGACGCAAAATCTGAAGTCGTGGAGGAAGTCCAAGAGCTACCGAACGATTCCCCTGCCATTTTCAACGATACCGAGATACATGACCATAACGCTGACAACCATTTGTTGGAGGACCTCAATGAGCAGTACCCTCGTGACTCTCTCGATGACACTCTTAAAAAGGACACAGAACGCGAATCCTTTCGTACTGACCCCCGTGCAAATATGTTGCAGATTGCAGAAGAGCAGTCGTACGAGATTACAAACGATGTTCGCATTCCATATTGGGCAAAAGTCAGATCTCACTCTTGGTCCAGCAATTCTAGTCTTCAAGAGCCTACGCACGCTGGGAAAAATTCCGAAAACATACCCCCAACCGATTCTGTGCCATCTAAGCACGCGCAAGAACAGTCTTGGACGAGCACGAATAAGGCAAATACAACAGGTAGAGACACAGCAATTGCTAGCGACGCTGATGGTGGTGCCGAAGACGACTCCGTTCATGATGCATCAAGCCACGACGTACTCTTCCCACCCTTTGTTACTGAAAATCGCATCGATTGTGTCGTAACGCCTTCCGGGATCTGTTACACAAGAGATATGTTTTCATTTTTCAAAGACTTATGTTCGCTATATAAAAGATTTGGAACAGCGTATTGGCGTGATGTTGGAGTGCCTGCCTGATAGCTGCGTGCCTGACTGCAGTCTGCGATCACCTCCGACTGTAGCAGGAGATAATCCATATTACATTGCAGACGTTCAAATCCTCGCAAATTTCGCTTACTCAGCGCAAGAGGTCACACGAGACATAAGGGAATATAGAGGTCACTTTCTTATCTCACTCATCGACTTCAGAGCCGAAGACTTTATTGCCTCACTTGGAACAGATGGGAACCTAAGGGCACAGCACCCTTTCTTTGTGAGAATTCATAAGCTCATCGAAGAATTCGATTGGCAGTGCGACGGTGCTGTGCGTCGGATTAGACAGCGTAATTTGGAGAAGAGCTCTGCGTACATTCATCATCCGATCTCCAGCAACCCGCCTCCAGTGCAGATAGATGCTCATGTTAGTGTACCTAATCAGAAGCACCCATCTCACTTGCATTTTGGCGGAAGAGGTGGAGGCACGCCTACTACGGTATCGAAAGACAGATCCGTAGATCTCGGTGAAAAACGCAACTCAGATGGTTCATTTTCAGCCAAAGAGGAACCATACCGCTCCGCGCCTTCACCTGGACTCAAATATCCGTCAATGCGTAGGTCAGAGACACGGCCGGTAGATCCAACGTGCCTAGGTAAGGGAGGGGCTGAGCGAGCGGCAGAGGCAATACGGCGTACCGAGCGAAGAAAGCGAAGAGACAAGGATAGAAAGAGGGATATGGAATCGAAATCAAGCCGCAATTTCACAGCGTATACGTGGGACGACTCTTCGAATGCGAAAATGCCGGTGCCCTTGAAATCATCGAACTTGAGGAATATGAAGGCGCCCTCGGATTCTAGCGATAGTGGTGGCGATTCAGGATCCGAGGTGGTGGAAGGATACCGCCCACCTCCAAGACCGACGCCTGTTCAACAGAAAATGGGCCAGCTTTCACCGGAAGCCAGACATCCGCCGATGCGTCGGTCAGAAACAATGCCGGTAGATCGAATGCGGCCCTGTATTCCTGTTCTAAAGTCGTCGAAACTGAAGAATATGAAGGCGCTCTCAGATTCTAGCGACAGTAGCGACGTCGAGATGACAAAATTAGACCATCCACCACCACGACCAAACCTTATTCAGAAAGAAACTAGCCGTCAAACATCAGAGCCTCCTTTCACGAGCTTTCGAGGTGGTCCGCCGTCAGATAAGCAAAGTTCTCGTCCTAGTCAACTCTTTGGCGAAGCAGTCCCCAATGACAAAGTCAGAAAGACCTTCAAGTACTCGCGGAAGATCTCTGGTGACGATGAACCACTCCACTCTTCGACAAAGGACCCTCCACTGCATTTTCAGGAAGCGCCGGTCCGCTCCGACGTCAGCTCATCAACATACGAGGCGGCTTCAAGTCTGCCCTCGCCATCGAACTCAGCGTCTGAGAAAATCCGTGAAGCGTATTTCGATTTTCATAGCGAATACTCAGTGGAGTGCACAATGTTCAAGCAGCACCCGCCTGCTAACAGATACGACAGGATGAAGCTTTACGCCAGATTGAGTGAAACGATACTGCAACACGTGCTCCTTAAATTGGACGCAGTAGAGATTGACGATGAAGTGCTCAAGAATAAAAAGAAACAACTGATTGTTGACGCACAAGCTGCACTTGAACAGCTAGACCGTGTCATGAATTCTACGTGAGACGCCTCTCGGTGGAGAAAAAGGGTATATTTATCTCAAGCGGGATGTCTCAACAGGGGATGCTACCTCACTGCCTGCTATCATTTGCTCCGCCCTGTATGTACTGGATAGCTTTGCAAATCTCCAGGACTGCGTTGTGCTGTCGACGTCGTCTCTGATGGGATATTCAAGAAGTGAATACCAGAGTCCTCACATAGACCCAATATTAATACTGCCCAAGACAAGCGAGGCTGATGTCATTAGAGCGCCTGCATACTGGAGTTTTCTGCAGGCTATTTTTGTGATACTGCGTCTAATCTGGGTTTGGAAACGGACAGAGAGAGAGAATAAAAGCCGCAACGCATGGGCAGAATTCTTCTGGACAACATGTTTACATGGCTCCTTCCCTCAACCTCGACAGACCCGTGTCACCAATGGTCTTCGAAGAGGCCTATTTACTTACCCCTGTACATGATGACTTTTCATTGCCGATCAAGACCATCGTATATAGCGTCAAGTGTGAACTCAGGAGCAGCATAGCCGAGAAGAAAGCGGAAGAGGCGGCTAATCGAGGACATGGGTTGCCGCAAACACTGCAAGTTTTCTTACTGCCATGCCAACTAGGTCCCAGATTTGCCTCAAAGCATACTGCCTGCGGCAGCAGCCAGTAGAACCAAGGCATTGCTCCCACCAAAAAGGCAAGGAAACACACGTAATTGACATTGTGGGATTTTTGGTGTCTTGTACAAAATCGGTCACAGAAAGATAGCTTTCGCCGTTCGGTGCTCAGATCGTGGCAACAAACCGGCAGTGAGGCTGTGTTCTGGGGTCATTATTCCTAGTCGAACGTCTAACTTCTCAAAGATAATTACTTGAGTCGCGTAGTTGCGTGTCTGACCCCGAGGTGTCTCAGTAGTAAGCAATTCTTCTCTAACATCAGCTTGTCAGAGCATGCCTTTCTTCCTCGCAGAACCGAAATCCGCACCGGCGAATGCCGCGGCCGTGGCGATAGGGGGGCTGACCGGGGGAGGCTAGGGGTTCAACTGCGGGGGGCAATTGACGGCGATGGGCGTTTTTATGATCATGTTCTATGTAAAATAAGTCGTCACAGCTCGTTTTTGGATCGGGCTGGAATTCTTTTAAAAGGGGGAATGGACGGCTATCGATCACTGCCCTGCTCGCGGGATGTCGATTGGACAGCGTTGGAAGATCGGGGCTGAGACGGAGATCGCCAGTTTTGACCTACCGTAGATAAAAGGTTCGCGATGATTGGATGCATGAATGGAGCACGGCTGCTCGCTCGCTGGGGGAGAGCGGTGGAACTTGATGTTTGTTATGTATGGGACATGCGTGTCAACACGGAGACATCTGTACTCGGGAATTTGGTGCCATATTAGTGTATGAGATAGCATTGCAGATATTTATTTCTCTTATACGGAGTACACTTCATCATTTTGTGATTCGTCGCTGGGGGAAGCTTGAAGTTGGGAAATCGGCGGCAGCCAGTCGGCAGCCGATCGGCAGCCAAATTCTTTCCTCACCCAGTCGGCAGGTTAATTTCTCCGCCCAGTCGGCACTCGGCAGCCAAAAGAAAGATACCATCGGCAGCCACAATTCCTCTCACCCAGTCAGTCGACAGTCAAGCAGTAGCCCAAAATTCTTTCCCTCTCAGTCGGTACGTAAAATGTCTCACCCACTCGGTAGCCAAATTTCCTCCCACCCGGTTGGCAGCCAAGAAATTACGCTCGGTCGGCAGCCAAAAACTTCTCCCACCTAATCGGCAGGTATAATTCTTCTCACTCAGTCGGCAGGTTAACAAAACTCCTTTCCAGTCAGCAGCCAAACTTTGTCTGGTCGGCAGCCAGAGTTCCTCTCATCTAGTCGACAGCCAAGTCCATCCACTCAGTCGGCATCTCGGCAGATAGATGCCTTCCACCTGGTCGGCAGCCAGTCGATAGCCAAACCTCTTCCCGCCAAGTCCGCAAACCAGAATGCCTTCCACTCAGACGGCAGCCAAAATCTCTCCCGCCCGGTCGGCGGCCAAACAACTAAAGCCAAACAAAAGATAAAAGCCACTCAGTCGGTAGCCAATCTTATTTAGTGTACTCACCCGGCTTCTAATTATCTCTCTTCTGGGAGGCAGCCAAAAATGCCCTCTCTTCCACTCGACAGCTAGATTCATTAATAATAGTCGAATTCCGCGCGGTCGGCAGCCAAAATTCTCCAGCCCGGGGAGGATTTTGCTGCCGGGTAGGTGAGAGGAAATATTGGCTGCCGACTAGGTGGGAGCGATATCGCTACCGGTTAGAGGCAGCCACCTTAGTCGATAGTCAGTCGGCAGCCAACTGACTAAGCAATCGGCAGCCAAATTTCTCCTGCATAGTCTGCAGGCGAACAAACAAATTCCGCTCGGTCGGCAGCCAAGATCTTCCTCTAGTCGGCGGCCAGTTGGCAGCCAAAAATTTCCTGCGCCTGCTCGGGCTTCAATTAAGGATGAATGATGCGTAGCTATGACGTACAACTCACGATGAAACGACTATGTTCAGTCTATCATTTGGCCTTCAACGCCAGCTCCAGAAGTTCGACAGGGAGCGCTTGGACCAGCTCCATTGCCTGCATCTGGAGTCTTGCCTTGGAAAGAGTCAACAAGAGACGGTTGGAAATTACTTTTTGCTGGTCTGAGAGCGAATGGGGAAAACTGTTACCCTGTACCAAGCGTGACCGGGCAAGCCAATGATGCACACCCCGCACGGGATCAATACCGTTTGCGAAAAAGCTTCGGGTCACTGCTGGAAACGTACTCGTAGTGGCTTGGCACATATATGGAGTACCTGATTGGTAGGATGGAAATTCTAGTGTAATTACTTTTGTTGTGATTTTATTATTTTACTCTAGATAAGTTAGTAGAAAGATAAAGATTCAGCTTAGGTCGCAGGAAAGGAAGATCAAAACTCCATTAAGGTAGGATTGATTTTGAAAAGTCAGCGGGCCTCGATCAAGCCCATCTACTGTTTGTTGCTGCATGACATCGAGCAAGCTGGTGAAGTCTTTGTAGAGGATCAATCGCTGCTGTTTATAAGATTTTATTCTGACGGAGAGAACATTTGTAGGAAGGCGTGGTGTAGCCAAGTAGTACGTTCCGGTAACCTTCACATTCGAAGACTTCATAGTCGTCCCTACCTTTACACGCTTACGCTCCGGCTGTGAGCCACGTACTTGGCATTCGCCCTTCGTCGAGATGATTTAGAAATTTGTTTAGAGTCTCCCTGACTCTCTCTGCTCATCATGTTTGGGCCCGACAAGCGGTCCTCCTCACAAGCTCTTTAACCAAACAGACCTTTCAGTGCCTGCCACTCCTCCGTCTCCCCTTCTAAAATAGCCCGGAAAGACTGATCGCTATCGCCGCTGTCAAGATCTGACAGATGCGAGGTCAGCCACATGCAGATGCCAACGCGATGCCAGTGCGTGATATCCGCTGTCGTCTGCTCAAGCAAGAGCAATCCAGTGTAAAAGTATTCCTCGCCCATCTGGCTTCGGCCCAGCAAGAAGACCTGGAGATCTTCAGCACCAGGTTGCTCAGAAATCCAAACCGCTAAATCGTGTTGACGTTCGTCCGGTCCGAAGCCGACCACATTCAAGACACGAAGTTCGGGCGCCTGGGGCTCGAACGGTGTCCCACGATCTAGCGCGATCATGTGGATGGACGGGATGGTAGAGCGATGCATCCTCCAGTTCGAGCGTAGCATTCTGCTCGCGAAGGGTGATCGATCGGCTTCCCTCCATGCTTCTTGTAGCCTTGTAAAGGGGCAAGCGCGCCCTGATAGCTTTGCCCACACGCTGCCATTCACCGTAAGCGTCGAGATCTCACACAGGGCTCTATGGCCGAGATCGATTGTGACATCGATGCGGTCTCCACCATCCCATCCAAACATATCGCCCCGCTCGGCTATCTCAGGCACAGCTGAAGTCCCGCGCGCACACCATCCTTTGCCAAGCTCTGGAGGCGAAAGGTACACATGCATTTGACTAAGAGTGGGATAGTGTTCGACGATGGCTGCACCAAATTCATCTTCCAGCTCAGCGAGCGTGTATTCCCTGCGAGGGTCCGCGTCTTCCCTACTAAGGCCGACCTTAAGATCGCTGCCAAAAGCCTGCATGATGCCATAGATGCGGTCAAGGTTTCTTGTCGTCTTACGGGTGTATGAGACTCCGAGTAAAGCGACGGGGTTATTGAGATGGAGCGCTGCTAGACCTGACCCATGCACAAGCTCCATCAACTCACTGAATTCGGGTTCTGCCTTTGGTGCTCTACTTCGCTCGGACCATAAAATCAAGTCGTTTGCGAACGAGAGGAGTTGTTGTAAGGACCAGGGTCGGAGGTTCGCAGTTGCGAGTTCAAGAGCTGTCTGGCCATCTCGAGACAAAATGATCGCCTGGTTGCAAAGAAAAGCTTCTTGTAAGGTCCATAACGACGAGAACCAGGGATCATTCGTCAAACCGGTCAGCGAGTCAATTGCCATACGTAACCATGGCCTGCTATGGAAACCTTGAGATCCTTCCACAGTCCAGGGTTCTTTCTGCAGCCCATATACAGCAGCCCGCAAGTTGTAGAGTGCAGGCCGCAGAGTAGCCGTTGGCGTGCGACTTAGCCAAGCGTATGACTGCTTCGCGTAACGAAATATTCGCGCCTGTCTACCTATCTCAAGCATCGTTGTCCTTGTCCAACGCTGATCAATGCAGGCAATGTCTAGCCACAAAAACTCATAAGCCCACCGATGGTTTTCTAAAAATTTGTAAAACGTGTTCACGAGCCGTCGATTCCAGGTCCGTTGGCGCCATCGATAGTCTGTAAAGTGAAAGAATCGATCTGGCGGTCTCATCGCCTCGTTGATAATGCTTTGAAACTCCAAGACACTAAAATGCGTCACAGGGTTTACACGGGGAATCGGCCAGTCGACACCTCGGATCGACAATGGCTTGACATGCGGAAGCTCGTCGTCCGAGAGCATGTAGCGCCCCCAAGTGTAAGACATGGCCACGTAGGCAGGCTCGGTTGAGTCGCCATATCGGTTGCCCGGCTCCCATTTGTGCGAAGTCATGCTGGGCACATGCAGGAGCCTCCGCGGCCACCTGGAGTCGTTGTCAAATTCTGGGTGATCGTCTGTACCGTCAGGGCCATTGCTTGCGTGCGCCATGTGCGCAATCTATGTATTGTCTCAAGCGAAGCTTTACCGGCCAGCTGCCGAATATCATATATTTATGTCGCAAGGATGTTCAGAAGGACCGCTACAGATAGCAAGAATGCCTCTTGATCTCATACATTAATAATGCTGATGCAGCCAATTTAGGCTCCCATGTGCTGTGCACCTATGCTGCGCCCCGCCTGCTCCACTCCCCTTCCCCATCAGAAATGCCAATCAGAAATGCCAATTCGAAACTCTATAGTATCTCGTGTCCTTAGTACCAGGTTCAATTCCTGACAGTTCTAAGTTGAAGCCGAATTCCTTATTCACGCAGTACTTCATGTCAAGATAGGACTGCATTGGTTGTATTAGAGATAGGTTAGTGGCAGTCAGCCCTATGTTGTATTATGAGTTTCAAATTAAATGAGATTCCTTGGCAAAACTCACCGCACCCCGCCTCCGAAGGTCTCGGAAAAAAGGGACAAGAAAATCGTAAAATATCGATCTTTTCTTAACTACAACATTAAATATCTTAGTATATATTATTAACGAATATTGTTTATATTAAACTTATTTTAAATTATAAGTTCTATCAACTTTTTTTCCTCAAATTGTTTTAATAAAATTTTTGATTTTTTGAAAATCTGTATACAAATCATACAGTGAAAAAGATATATGTTAGAAATCCACGTAGAATAAATCTAGAAAAAAAAATCAATAGAATATGATGTTCGGAGAAACTTTTATATGTATGAATTTAAGTAATAAAATACGTTCATAGATTTACATAAGAGAAAGTAGATTTTTATAGTCTTTCTTCTCACGCCTGCATGACAGGGGGTTAGTAGGCCTTAATATCGCTTATATCGTTTCAGGCCTTGGTTGGAATGTTGGAATACGTGTCCTCTACAGGGGAGGTAGCTCATTAGGAAGCAGCATAAGTAGCTGGCTTCTATCTGCATTTGACTCTTCATTCGAATTGATCTCTTTCAGAGTCATAGCATTCTTTCGTTCCTCTTCCGTAGCCACGCAAGTAACACGGTGTCACCTGATATCCAGTTTCTACTCCCATTAGCACATTCCTCTATCATTCCACTCACAGCCACACCCCACTGCCCAAATGGCTTCCGCGTCCATGACAACTCGTTCCAAGGCAAACAGCCAGCCGACTTCGTCCTCCAAGTCCAAAGCCACGTCCAAGACGTCCAAAACCAGGTCCAAGACCACTGCCCCAGCAGCCTCTGCACCTAAAGGTGTTACCAAGCCTCGTGCCTCTGCCAAAACTCGTTCCTCGCAACGTCCACCTCCACGCGATCCAACCCCAGCACGGTCGGCCTCACCGGTCTCCTCTGGGACGGTCAGTCCGGACGTCATTGAAGAGACCCCCCCTCCGGCTTCTCAACTCGATCAAATCGCGTCCTTACTCAAGGATTTGGTCAAAAAGAAGCACCGGTCTCGATCTCGTCGATCCAGGTCCCCNAGGTCCTCAGGGGAGTTGATATTCCATGGATCCAGGGTTGTATCGAAGTTCTCTCCGTCCTTTGGGATCACTGAAGGTCTTCGATCTTTCGTTTGTTTTAAGAGGCTGCTGGCTCCTTGTTGAATTTCCTTGAGAGACTCTTGCAGTTCTGTCATATCAAGTGGAGTAGCCTCGTTTACCGCGCTCAAATTTGCCATGTTGAGAGGAAGTTAGCTCTGAAAGTTTGTTTGTTGGGGGGGATTGGTTTGCACGAATGCTGGGGTGCTTGCACGTATGCAGCGAGACCTCCTCGTAAGGGGTTTTCCTTGTGGTCAACAAGTCCTAGCCACGAATGGTTCGTTTTGCCTGTAGGTAGGCCACACCCGAGTGTCCAATGATCTGCTATCGAAACAGCTTCACAACGGTCCCGTTTGACAATTTTATTTTACTGTTCGCTTGCCAGTACGAACGGAAGGGTGGATGATCTAGTTGTAGTGTCAGAACCGTGCCCAGAGTCAAGTCTAATGGGGGTAAATTGAATAAGACAACTAGATAAGGAGGAAATATGTACAGAAGAAGAGCGCTTAAATACTAGGAAGAATCCCCGCTAGCCTATGTGTCAATGGGAATGTGTCAATAACCAATAAACACTCTATGTGCTAGACACATAGCCATAAACACTCCCTATGTGCCTGACACCTAGGGTACGTCCGTAACAAGCATTTTGAGAATAGTAATTTTTGAATATATCTTTATCGATAAGTAGATAATCGATAAGCTAGTTAAGTCGCTAACTAAAAATAAGTTTATAATATTTTATAATGCGATAGACTTACTACTCTATTAATATTTTTGTGAAAATTATTTTAATCTTAAAGTTTTAAAGTATAACGTCAATGATCGAGTTTCGAGAATAACTAAGTTTCGAGAATTCTTAGTAAGCACACCCAAAATTCGATAGTCTAGCTATAATTTCGCTTACAAATCTATTCAAATATAGCTAAACTTCTAAGTTTTTTGATGTGCTTACTAAGAATTCTCGAAAACCCAGTTATTCTCGAAACTCGATTATTAACGTTATTAAAACTTTATAATTAATCTCATTATTTCTTCAAAATATTATATTTCTAAATAACTTATCTTTTTAATATATTTATTATTTAAGTAATTTAATAGTTATTCAATTTTTAAGATAGATATTAATACTTTTTATATATTTATCGATTACATTTTTATAAAATTTTAATATATATCTAATAAAGTAAAAAATAAAATTTCAAAAAATCGTTTTTTAACAAAAAGTAAAAAAGTTAAGCGATATATTAAAACGATAATCTGTATTATAAAATATCTTTATCGTTTTTGAATTTCGATTTTTTATATTATATAAGACGATCGTGTAAAAATATTAAAATTCACTTAAGTTAGATTTCACGTTAGTAATCTAACGTTCGAACTTAATAGATTTTATATATAGCGATCTTCTTATAACTCAATTAAGTGTTTTATATATCTATTTTCAACATCTTTATTAATATATTATTAACATTTTTTTTTTAAATAATTATATATATATTAAAGAAATCTATAAGCTTTTAATAATATAGAGTTACTCGTATTAATATATTATATTTTAATATAATAATCTTTAGTTATATAGAAATCGATATATAGTCTTTATTAGAGTGCTCATGCGGCTGGAGAAAACAGACGGTCAAACACATATTACTGTTCTGCCCGGAACTGGCGAAAGAGAGAAGAGAACTCATTGAACAAGTCGGCACGTCAGATTATCGACAAATCTTGACACAGAAGCACGGAATACGCGCTGCCGCACGATGGATGATCAAAATAGGACGTCTCGATCAATTCTCGCTGGCCCAAGAGCAATTGGCTCGGTCCAAATTACCGCTAGGACTAGACAAAGAAACCAAGAACAAGAAAAAGGGTAAGGAGAAGAGGGGAAGCAAAAAGAAGGCATAGAAGGAGACAATCACGGAAACAATAGCGGCAGACTGAAAGAGAACGGAAGTGACAGTGGTTTGTGGCAACAACTTGACAGTCAAAGACTAAGAGTTGACAACAATGATAACACGAGAGGATAAGTTGAAGTTTTTATCCGAAAGGTTTCTTCAGCGCTACAAATATTTGAGGAACTCNGATAAATCTTAATTGATTTGATTTATCGATTATAACGACTATCGCTTTATAAAAACGAAGCTTTTAATTAAATTATTTTCTTTATTGAAATCAAGCTTTTAATTCTTTTTTCGATTATTTATCTTTAATATTATTATTTAATATTTTTAAAAATCGAGTAATATTATAAAAGAAGCGTAGAATTAAAGAAAATTCGCTCGAGTTAATTAAGCGATAACGTTTAACTTAGATTTTTTCGAAAATTTATTAATTAAAGATTAATTTATGACAATCACGGAAACAATAGCGGCAGACTGAAAGAGAACGGAAGTGACAGTGGTTTGTGGCAACAATTTGACAGTCAAAGACTAAGAGTTGACAACAATGATAACACGAGAGGATAAGTTGAAGTTTTTATCCGAAAGGTTTCTTCAGCGCTACAAATATTTGAGGAACTCCTTGATTAGTAAAGTAGTTTACTAGATAGGCGTATTAAGCAATCAAATCAAATCAATCAGTCTTTATTAGATATTTTACATTATTATATAATATTATATTTATAGTAGATACTAGATTTCGAATACTACTAACATCTCTAAGATAATATATTAATATATATTTTAGCTAGTAAATAAGTAGATATAACTAGTACTAAATATAAAAGATAAAGTTGAATTACTTCGTAATTATTAGTTAGCTTAAAATCGAATATACTCTAATATAAATGTTTATTATTAAGTATAATAAAAAATCTATATAGAAGAAGATCGCTATATATATGAATACTTTTTAGATATAGAGGTTTCTTTTTATAATTTCGACTATATAAATTAATATAAATTAGTAGATCGTTCTCCTCGTATACTTTCTCATATTCGATATTCTCGCTCGAAGTGAATTAATTACTCTCTAATATGGCCAAGCCACTAGATTTCCAACACCAAGAGTACTATAATCGTTTTGGACGATTACTATGCAGTGCGCGAACAAGTCTCTTGAAAGGCGAGCATGTATTGCTACAGAATGCTTTTTTGGGGGAAGACCTAGCTTTCTAGCCCTCAAATCCGTCTTCCCTCTTTCCGCTCTATAGATATCCCTAGGGTGGCGTGATACAGACGTGCATCCTTTCTTGATTGGTTATATTCGCTGTCACTCCTCCCACGTTAACAGTACCACTTGCAACCTTCATGCAATGTACAAAGACACAAGCCATCGCCACACCAGATCCAGTGGCTTTCCTGCGTTTTAACTTGCATTATTCGTCCAGCCGCACATAGTTGGCTGGGAAAAGGCCTTGCCGACCTCCATACTCACCAGACCACCAGTCCTCGTCTGGGAATTCCTGCCAACCATTTTTAGCTTTCGAAACCCTGCCTTCAATGGCGTATGACTTACCACTCCTGTAATCTTTGCGTTCTCGGGAAAACTCAGCTCATTTCCTTCCGCAGCTTCATACTCATACAGCGCCGTAGCTATAGCTCCCTGATCGCGTTCAGTAGCACCAGCAGCATGTTGCTGGGATTCAGCTCTAATTTCAGCATCATTGCTTTCTTGTGCACCGCCGCCCTCCTCGCCCTCCACAAGCTCTACATAATTGCTGGGGAAGAGCCCAGATTCACCACGGGAATTCTGGCCCATCCACCAATCGTCGTCGACCATGTCGATGTTGGTAACATGTTCCCCTTCTCTTAACTCTAGTTCGTTGTCCTCGGCTTTCTCGTAGTCAAATTGCACCAGCGCACGCTTTCCGTGGGTTCTAGGGTGCATAGACCCAACTGATCCTCCACCGAAGGACGCCGCAGCAGCAAATTCACCCGCACCTCGAGCGGGGTCATGTCCAATTGGCTCTTCAGTGAGATCTTCTTCTTTTGGCAGGGCTTGCGCGAGGGAACGTGCAGGCATGGAGGGCGGAGGCGAGAATTGCTCGTCTCGTGCGTCTTCGACCTCTTGCTCATTGTGGCCTCGGCTCACAGGCATGGCAACTTGGATAGGAGATCCCGGTTGCAGGCCAGGCGGCGTTGGTGGAGTAGGACTTCTTGGAGGTTGCGCAGGCGGCGTGGGCATATGTGGTGCACCTTCCTCCTCTGCTTCTTGATGAGAAGGTTGGGTTGAACTTCCTGGAATAGGGATTCCGCGCCCCGCGTTGGGCTTGCTGGACGTATCTAGGGGTGGTGGACTAGGGGCTGAGACCCCCGAGCCTACATTCGAAGCCCCCATTGGAGGCGCATCTTTAAAGCGATCTCGGATGGCACCGACGCCACCGGCCAGAGAGCTTAGGGTTTCTTCCGCAATGTCTTCTCCTTGTCCTGTTGGTTGCTGACCCAAGCTATCAAAAGATTGTCCGGTCCGCGTAGTTTGCACAGGAGCCCAGCTCTTCCCTCCATATCCACTCTTCCACTCGCCGGAACTTTGATTCGCAATATGTGATGGAGACCCTCCAACACTGGACGGAGGATTGTCACTTGCGCCGCTCAAGCCTCGCTCGCGTGCCTTCTTTTCAGCCCACAATTGGGCTGGTGTCTTCCCCCCTTGGTCAGCGAACGTCCTGCCGACACCGACGGGTGGGGCGGCAGGGGTGGATTTGGACTCTAGGCCGAAGCCACCAGGTGTCGGAGCCCTAGTTCCTGTGAACGAACTAGTACCAGACCCGAAATGATTGGCAACCTTAGGCTTGGGGAGAGATGTGAGCCGCTCAGAACTTGAGAATCGCGCTGATCGATCTGCATGAGATTTCTGGTCATCGCCCCTTTCATTACCCGGAACTGAGTCTCCAGTGGCTGGAGGAGACATGATGCTGCGGGAAGGCAAGGTGGCGTTCTCTGCAGGTTTCTGTGCTCGTGCTCTGATTGCCGCTATGTCAACTTTCCCTACCGGCTCGTATGACCCTTTGACTACATTTGGTCTGTCGTCATTGGTATTGCCTTTCTCTTGGGCCTGCCTCCTCAAGGCAGCGATATCTACTTTTCCCACCGGCTGGTAGCCGCCCCTGACTACATCGCTGTTTGTGGGCGTATCGTCAGTATGCAAAGAGCCATTGAAGCGAGGAGGCTCTTGGTTCTGTGAACTCAGGTCGCGAATATTCACTTTGGTGGGCTGGTATGCAGACTGCACTTTCTCAAGCTGCGTTCGAGTAACCGGCGGCGCGTCTTGACCCCAGCCATCTTCATCAATACTTGTATCCTTTGGCGCATGAGAGCGTGTCCGCGATCCAGCGAGCGGGTTGAAGCCGCCACCACCCCCGCCACTGCTGCGCGTAGGTGTAAAAGTCGGTTTCGAAAAGATAGGAGGGGGAGGACCACTGCTGCTTGGGGCAGATCCACCACCAGAATACTTTGAGCCTGATGCGTCAGATACCTTTTGAACAATAGACTCGGGCGTTAGGTCGCGATCTGAGCGAGCAGTCACTTGGACGTGGTAACCCTGTTGAACATTAGCTCTTTCTACATTGTCCGCTGGGACCTTTACCTACATGGAGCAACTTCGATGCAGCGTTCAAATGACTTGTGAAATAGCCTTTCGTCCGCTCAGGTACGCCTTCACCACACCAACCGATGAGAACAGATTTTGGGAGCGTCGTGTTGGGGTCTTTGACTTTAGCGTAGGCAAATTGAACTCTGCCATCGGACAATTCATCTATTAGGTCAACCAGCTCACCCTCTGCTGCTGGGTTAGCCTCTGTGGCTATAGCCTGTACAAAGACAGTACCTTACCGCCAGTACTCTGGAATTTCAGTACGCTTTCCTTCCCGCCAGCGTCTTGCTGGAAGGCACTGGCTAGGGGAGCAGACACCGAATAGACAGCCCACTGGCCATAGGTTGGAGAGTTGGAGGCATTACCGGACGGGGGTGGGGCGTTGACGATGGCTTGATAACTTTTGATTATGGACGGACCGTCGATGGATAAATTCAAGGTTGCCATCGTTATGATCCAGCTGGTTAGTTACCCGTAGAGATACTGTTTAAGAAAAATGCGAAGAAAACTAATGTCATGAAGAGCCCGTGCCAGACATCTGTCAATTTATGATTGCGTCGGACTTGACAATATTTAATGAAAAAGATGTAATTATAAGCATCAGTAAGGTAATATATGTCGTATCTAATATTTTACATTACAGCCTGCCTTGTCTTGGCGTCGAAGTTATTCGCTGGTGCTGTTTATTTGTATTAGGTTCGATTCTGAAAGGCGCTGGTACAAATGGTGTAGCGGGTTTCTTGTGCTTTATTTACAGTCTTCCCCTTTCGCCCACAACCCTCAATTTCCATGTGCTAGGCTGCCGTTGTTGCTATCAGCATAGGTAGTCACATTAAAACCGACCATGATTTCCTGTTCTAGATATCGCGTTCGAGATGTACCCCTATATTCTTAATCATTGGGAAACTAAAAAGTTGCCGCAAGCCCCCCCCCTTCGAAAACCAAAAAAATGTATTTTATTGAATAACTTCACACCCATCACTTTCTATAGTCTAAGATTTTGATAGAATTCACTTACTATACTCAGTCAACATGTATAAATTTTATAGAAAATTCTGGCTTCAATATCGTGAGTTAAAAGAATGTATAATCAAAATACGCTCGCTCACTCCCAGGTCAAAAAGTTACCTCGACTAATTTTTGACCGCCAAGACTTTGTCTCAAAAAATTGTGAATTCTACTAAAGATCTATTCTACAGTGAAATGAATAGAGATTATTCTCTACAAATTGAGAGTCTTAATATTCCATAGGTTTATTAGAATTTATGAACTTTCTAGAGTATCGTCAGTTATCGTTGTGAAGTTATTCAATAAAATACATTTTTTGGTTTTTGAATGGGGGGTGCTTGCGGCAACTTTTTAGTTTCCCAATGATTAAGAATATAGGGGTAAGTCGAACGAACGGGTAGTCATGGAAGTGTAATGTACAACATCTAACCAATGTTGAAAACAACGCAAGCACTTGTTTTTACAGAATGTACATATGATTGGTCTCGGGCGCCACCAACGCAACGAGCTTGACATGGACAAAGCTATGGAGAAAGGAGGACCCACGGAAGGTCATTTCAGAATTAGAAAGGTATATTTGATCATACCATCCAGCGAAAGGCACGTCTTCTCACTCCTGAGACTAACAACCTCCTCGACAAGAGCTACCGAGCATATGAGGACTGGTGCGGTAGGATTGACGCGCATCAAGGTGTAAATAACTTCGTACGCGGTGGAAATGCTCCGGGTTCGAGTAGTCAGTACTGATGACTCTGCGCAAATGACGGAGCCTGCCGGCCGTGATAAGCTCTTTGAGGAGTATGGTAGACTTGAGCGTTGCGCTCGAAAGCGGGCTCTGCGGCACAGCTTGAATCGTAGCGGACGTATTCAGGGCCCATCTCCTCTACTGGTCGAGCAATAACGTATCGAGCAGGTTCCCTTAATCCGGAATCATGATACCTGATCGGTACGTATTCAACACGTTGCTGATAGTGACTGTTCGAAATACCCGGATCATCAACATACTCATAGCGAGTTTGTGCTGGATACTCGTAACTGGGAACCCTTTGGGACCGGTTCACCCTGCGCGACGACGGGGATCGAACTTGATACACAGAATCGCGTCTGTCCTCTTCTACCGGGCTCCTGGGCCGGTATAGAGCTGTCTCTGCAGGCGGTCGTTGAGGGGATGCCGACTCGTCGCGATACTGCGGTATGCGTGAAATCTGGTAGGTATGGCTCCCACCAGGTGGTCTTTTTAGCACACTGCCGTTGGTGTCTTGGGGATCCTTGACGACCACCGAATCACAGTCTTCGTGAGGAGCGTACCCCGCAGGCGGAGTGCCGCCAAGCCTGCCGGATTTTAAGGGCATCTGGGACAATGGCCGGAAATCGTCGTAGTAACGGGTGTGGGACTCCAATCTCTCTGGAAAAACGGCGTGGTTTCCATTTCTTGGCTCAGGAGGACCTCCTGTCAGCGTATGGTCCCCGAAGATATCGTTCTCTTGTCTTCTGACATTAATCGCATCTCCCAATCGCTGGTCATAAGGGCCATCTTGTCCGAAATATTGTTTTCGACGCTTGAAGGGTGGCTCGGTAAGCCACGGGGCCTCATGTTCCGTGTCACATTCCGACGAAAAGCGCTTATGAGAACGGACACCACCCTCGGGTTCTGGAGCCAAAGTATTGAGAAATCGGTCTGCAGCAACTACCGCCTCAGGCGGGGACGCGCCTCTTGCTTCACGCTTGACAGAGCTCAAGATTTCGCCGAGCCTTCTATCCTCTGGAGTACGGCCATACGCTTTGACGGAATCTACAGAGGCACTATGCTCATCCACACTGTCTGGTCGAGAGGGCTTGGCTTGGACTCCTGCACGCGCATGGAAACGGTGCCCCGACCGAGACATGGCGTTTGGAAATGGAGACTGAGGTTGCGCTACCTGCTCAAATGGCTCATTAGACTCCATAGGATAAGTCTCGCTAACAAGCGGTCGCGATACGCTGGCACTGCTGTAAGATTGTTCGCCCTCAAGTCGTGGAGGCATTGCATGACTGAACTTTTCTCGCTGAGTGTAGGACAAGTACCGGCGACCGTCTTGCAAGGGCGAATTCTGCACTAGCTTCTGCAAAGGATTGTGGTCATGGGTGGAACCGGGGTCGATTTTGACTATCTTGCCTAAATAAGCAGGTCTGTGGGGGTCGTACTCATCCTCCCCCGGAGGTTCCAGAGGCTCAGACGAACGACCTGGTGACAATGGCCGGAAAGCACTATGTGGCCGATTGAAAGACTGATCGCCAGACTGATCTCCATAATGCGATGGGAGAGCAGCCAACTGGTTCGGTGGCGATCCGAAAGCCTTCTTCGTATTCGCGTCAAGCTCCTTTCTGTAGATGGGGTGAGGCCCCGTATCCGTACGGCTCCTCAAACTTGGAAGAGGTGTTGGAAACGCGTCTGGAAAGACCAAAGCGATCAAGTTTAGTTTGGCATCGGTCATACCATTAGCATTGAGCAGTCTGGAGATGACCGAGAGGTCAGGGTAATCTATCATGTCGTGCTTCCAATCGAGTTCTGGAACTTGTGGGTGCCCAAGCATTTGTACCGTCTCGACGTGTGCTGTTCTGAAGTGGTTGACTAGGTGAGGTAATGTATACAGCTTGGCTCCTGTGCCGTTCTTCATGCATGTTCTGCAGCCCAGTCCATTAACGCTTCTGACAGGTCTCATCACAGCGTGATGGTCAAGTCCATCAATAAACATGGACAGACTAGGCTCATTGGGGAAGGAGGCTTTGAACCTGGCAACAGTGTGTTGGATAACAACATGGATCCGGACGCTGCCCGGAAGATCTTTGACCCCGCCAATGGCGGTGAAAACGTCTTTAGCATGTTTGGCCATCTCGTCCATTTGACGTTGATACAAATCAGATACTTGACCGGGAGCATTGTGGGCCTGGGGTGTGATGGTTAAAGGCCCCTTTTGGAAATTGCTTGGGTATACCGTCAGGCGGCCTCCATAATTGTTCGCACCGGATTCGGGAAAGTAACCTTGCGGGACTGTACCAAGCTGTCCTTGTGGAAACGCAAGGTATCCTTGTTGACCAGGAAAGGAGCCATACTGTGCTGTTTGGCCTTGCTGTGCAACGGGAAATGGGTTGTATGAGGCAGCACTGCTTCCGTAACCGTTGTGAGCTCCAGAATAGCCAGCCCCAGTAGAGTGAGACGAATTTGTAGGCGGATAGGATTGTGCGGGCACCATTTGGGACCGCCCTTGCTGGCGAGGGCCTGGGTACGGATTCTGGTGTCCTACAGCGGGATGTTGGGGGGTTTGGTGTAGTGATGCTCCGGTCGGGGCGCTTGTGCCCGCGGGCTGAACGAAGTTGCTTGGTCCTCGTGATTCTCTGCTAGCCGAGGGTTGTACAGGAGGCGCTGGAGTCGGGATCTTGTAGTAGTTTGTTTTAGCAACACTGGGATTGGGGTTGAAAGGAGGATGCTCAGGCCACTCGGATCGCCAGTGCACCACGATGTTTCCCATACTAAGCGTCGTGGTATGTTTTGCAGCATAGTGCTGAATCACACCCTCAAAACCGTAGAACTTGAAATTGCCATCGCAACCGTTACAAAGGAACAGCTCTCTTTGAAAGTGGTCCGTCAGCGGTTTGATTTTAGTGTCGAAGAGCCATTTCATGTTTTCGAGGATCAATTTTCTAGTCGGTGGCCCGTTAGGTGGATCAGTCTTTACAGGTTCACCAGCGGCAAGAGCGGCTTGATCCTCCTGTGCTATTGCCGCGTAAAAGCGTTGGCGGACATCCAAAAGCACATCTGCCGCAAATTTGGGGCTTGATTCCTTCGTGACAGCTTTACCTCCGGCCCACCTGGATTCAATGGTCTTGGCAGCCAACACGCCAATCCGATGCCGGACCGGAGCCTGATGGGTCTCCCATTCACGGTCAAGATTTTCCTTGGTCTCTTTTAATTGAGCTTCCTGCTGACGCCGCTGTCTGTACTCCTCTGCAAGGATTTCCGTGTGCTGTATTTGCTCCTTCTCGCGTCGTTCGGCATAAGGAAGCTGAGAAAGCAAACGCGGCCTGAGTATCTCCCACGCTTGGTCCGTCATTGGCTGCGATATCTGCATGGCCGCTTGGAAAGAGTCCATGTGCCTCATTATACCGGGTAACAAAGGAGGGTCTAAGGCTGCGCAGCGGCGCTCTATCTCCGCTCGTCGAGCTGCCTTAGCTTCATTGACTTCCTTAATGTTGCGCTCAGGTCGCGGCTGATAGGTGGCCACCTGAGATCCATGTTGGACACCGCTCTGGAGAGGAACCACGATATTCTTAGGATAGTGGAAGGATGCTACGACAAGCCGATCAGTAAACTGGCTTCAGCTTTGGGTATGGGCAGACTGCAATGCGTGAAACAGCGGGTCTGCTTACGTGTGGATGCACTCGTCGCGAGCGGACTGGCCTGATCGCCCTCAGATCTTGTTGAGGGGGCCATGCTTTGCGGAGTCGATCGGTCCGAACAGGGTTCACTTTTGGCACTGGATGTAACCGCCTTGGGATCTGACCGCGAATTGACAACCTGCAGCCCACCTTTAGAGTCCCACTGCTCCCAGCGGACGATATCCTCGAGGTACTGCTGCCCTCGGTGAGCGAGACCCTTGGTCCACTCTTCTGCGGATGCAACACCAAGCTCCTTTGCTGTTTCAAATTGGCGCTTGATCTCCTCTACATCGGGCTTGTAGTATCGTTTTGTCATACGCAGCACAGGTGGAGCTGCATTGCTTCGTAAGACGTTATGACCAATGTAGTGACAATTTTCTGATACGAAGGCAAAGGGAAGGCCCTGCAAAAGGAAGAATGGGCAATCCGACGACATGGAGAGGTCCAGTTCCTGTTTGACGTCAGTTCGAGAGCTCAAATTATAGCCAGCGAATGCTTTCGATCGTCCGGTACCTTTTGAGTATGGTCTTGCAAACATCGACCGCAACACCTGAGACCAAAGGGCCAGATGAGCCTGACACCGCTATGACCAGGTCCGGACTCCCACGGATCCTGTGGGTTTGCTACCTGGGTATCAACTTTGACCTGTTCACAGATCTGGCAACGAATTCCCTTGAGTAATCTCCACATTTCAAGCTCATTTAGCCCGTGAATAGGCCTTGGAATTCCGGGACAGAATCTCCTCCGAGACACGGCCCAAATGGACTCTGCTTTCAGGGGCTGTACAATGCTGTCAGGCAGCCGCATGGAATCCTCTTCATTCTTGCCAGGGGTCAAGTAGGCATTGAAAGCGTGGTTCACGCTTAATAAACGTCCAAGAAAGACGGGAGGAACATAACAAAAAATATGCTGCCAGAGGACAGCAGGCAACGCAGATGACTTGCAAGAAAGGTCTGCTCCTGTTCCTGCACTATAAACACTTGCTCTGGATCGCTCGATTCTGGAGAGGTCCTCCATGAGGTTTTGGCCCTGCCTGGAGGAAGGAGCTTCATCTATAGTTCCACGGCTGTCAACTATTGTACGAGAGGTTGAACCCTCTGTTTGATGCTGCACAATTGGATTAGGATATGGATTTTGTTCGCGTTTCCGCTTGTAGGACATCTCATGCTCGATGCCTTTCGCAATGGGAGGAGCTTCTGGCTGCGCTGACTCCGAGGGAGAGTATAGGTCGGAAGACCCATTACTCCTAGGGGATGAGTCCATACCTGGCCGTTCTCATAACACAAAGTCTGGCGTTCACAGGTAGAAATGTGCTATTGCAATTAAGTGCTGCAGGATATCCTCCTCAGCCACTAGACGTATGCCATTCCGCAGAGATTGAAAT
This sequence comes from Evernia prunastri, assembly GCA_003184365.1. NCBI lineage: Eukaryota > Fungi > Ascomycota > Lecanoromycetes > Lecanorales > Parmeliaceae > Evernia > Evernia prunastri. Next base: position 168,260 of record NKYR01000061.1, read on the forward strand.
GAGAGACGAGAAGAGATATTGCTTGCATTCACGCAAAGGGCTATTCTCGCAAATCAGAACAAGAGGGCAGGGGAGGAAACTATGGCCCCGAGACAGATCCCGAGTCTTCCTAGAGGCACTATAGGAGACCAAAGTTTGGTTACCACAAGTAATGCGATTCTATCAAGAAGACTGAGATACGTTGTGCGAAGAAGAAGAACCAGAAAAAGAAGAAGCTTGGAGATGGGACACGCAGGTGCAATGACCGGGGTGTAGATAGAAAATGGTGAAGCGTAGGAGAGACAGAAATTCTGGTGAGGCGACCAATCAGAAGGCCAAGGCTTGTAAGGCTGATGATCCAGATCGTCGACTTCAGGCATCACAAATGTTTCCTTGGTCATCATGATCCCGCTCTTTCAGTTCATTAAGAAACCCCGCTTATTTCTCTTGGATACGCCTCTCCTAAAGATGTGGGAGGGAAAACCTAACGAGCATACCATTAGACCATAAATCACCGCTGGAAGGTGTAATGCAAACAGATGATGAGGAAGAGGGCGCGGCCGGCCTTCGGGGTTATGCCATGCAAGAACACCTTGATCCGGGCGACGATTCAAAGCATGATAATGGCGGGACTCCAACGCTCAACGACACGGATATCGATGACCAGCTCCATGACCGCGAAGCAAGGACGGCGTACTACAATTCTGCCGCCGAGAAATCGCTGAGCCATGCAGAAGCAAAATTGTTCTTCCAGAGACATCAACTAGAGACGTCGCAACATGATGCGGAAGCTCAGAGCCCCTTGGCAAGGTCAAGAACCTTTTCTTCAACTGCGGATGGCGACGGAGCACTTAGTCGGACGACGAGCACAGCGTCGCGACGCAGTGGCCGCGGGTACGTTCAACGGGACAGGAACTGGAGGCTTGCAGAAGCGATCCCCAATTCACCGAGCTTGAAGGGCACGGATCTGTGTGGTACGAACAATGAAGTCCACTTCGACGGTAGCCATCTCGATACAGACGAAGCCGTTGGACACGGCATTGAGCTTGGAGGTTTTCTGGAAGCACTCGATACCCCAGGACCGGACATCTCACCAGAACTCAGTGCTATCTCAATCAACATTAAGAGGGTCTTGGATATACGGCACAAATACATTAACCTGTCGCTACAGGGTCCTGGTGATAACCCCAAGGATAGTTCGGACTGGAGGATATATCCACCGCCGCCCAATCCTACTTGGGATGACAGAAAAAGCCGCCCAATCAGTTCGACTTCTGGTCCGAACAGTCTGAGTAACAGTAGAATTTTAATGGTCGACTCTGACCGTTTGCAAACCAAGTCTCTGCCGAGCAGCTCTCAAAATAGAGACACAAACCAGCAGCAGCCCCCAGTGTCGCCTACAATGAAACGCAGGAAACCGGGCCAGGACATCGGAGAGGATTTCGATATGCTGGATCTTTTGCCGTTACCTGGTAAGGACGAATACACTTCTTTTGAGCTTGACCAAGGCAGCATCTACCAAGTCTCCGAGACGACTGGACTGGCGCGAAATAAAAGCCCCATTGTGACGGTTCCGACCTTGCGAGAATTCTACATGGACATGGACCAAGTCCAGAATGTCTCTTCTGATGGGCCCACGAAAAGCTTTGCCTTCCGCCAGCTAGATATTTTGGAGGGGAGATTCCATCTTTACTTTCTTGTCAATTCATACCAGGAAACGGCAGACTGCAAAAGGGTGCCACACAGAGACTTCTACAATGTCAGAAAAGTGGACACACATGTACATCATTCCGCTTGCATGAATCAGAAGCATTTGCTGCGCTTCATAAAGAGCAAGATGAAGAAATCGCCAGACGAGGTCGTAATGTTTCGAGATAGCAAGGAGTTGACGTTGAAAGAAGTTTTCCAAAGTATCAATCTGACTGCGTATGATCTTAGTATTGATACTCTTGATATGCATGTGCGTCGGTAGTGTGCGGTGCCTTTTTTATGCAACGTCATCGTACTAATCCTGAAACCAGGCTCACACTGATTCGTTCCATCGCTTTGACAAATTCAATCTCAAATACAACCCTATCGGCGAATCAAGGCTCAGGGAAATTTTCCTGAAGACCGACAATTATATCAAGGGACGTTACCTCGCTGAGATCACAAAGGAGGTCATCTCCGACCTGGAGTCTAGCAAGTATCAATTTGTTGAATGGCGGGTCTCTATCTACGGCAGATCCATCGATGAATGGGACAAGCTCGCTGCTTGGGTTATTGATAACAAACTGGTCTCGCACAATGTGCGATGGCTCATACAGATTCCCAGACTCTTTAGCATGTACAAAGCCAACAGTCAAATGGACAGCTATGAAGAGATCATTATCAATATATTCCGGCCGCTCTACGAAGTCACCAAAGAACCTTCAAGCCATGCTAAACTCCACATTTTTCTCCAGCGTGTGATCGGTTTTGACAGTGTTGACGATGAGAGTAAGGCCGAGACTCGACTGTACAGGAAGTATCCACCGCCGAAAGAGTGGAATACCAAACAAAATCCACCGTATACGTACTGGATCTATTATCTATTCGCCAATATGACATCTCTGAACGTCTGGCGTAAACGGCGCGGTTTCAACACCTTCGTACTCCGACCACACTGTGGTGAGGCTGGCGACGTAGATCATATCGCAGCAGCCGTGCTCTGCTGCCACAGCATAAGCCATGGCCTAATGCTCAGGAAGGTACCGCTACTACAATACATCTTCTATCTGGACCAAATTGGCATTGCAATGTCGCCCCTGAGCAACAATGCCCTTTTCCTCGCGTATGAGAGAAATCCGTTCTCAAAATACTTTAAGCGTGGTCTGAACGTCTCGTTGTCCACTGATGATCCACTGCAATTCGCTTTTACAAAAGAGCCCTTGATTGAAGAGTATTCCGTCGCGGCACAGATTTACAGATTGAGTGCGGTTGATATGTGTGAGCTCGCCTACCATTCCGTGATTCAGAGCGGCTTCGAGCATGAATTGAAGCAGCGATGGCTCGGCCCTGATTATCACCTTCCTGGCGTGACTGGCAATAATGTGGCCAAGAGCAACGTACCCAATATTAGGGAGAAGTTCCGGCATGACACCTTGGTGCAAGAACTTAAAATGTACGATTTTCCTTTTCACACAACGTCCGCAATTGCTGACCCTTTGTTTTAAGGCTTGAAAAATATGCTGCGGCATTTACATCTGCTCCGGCGATGGCTTTGCCTATCAAAACGCCTCCGTCTCCTTCTGCGGCAATGCATTGGTCCCAATCGAATTCTTCGCGTGCTGTGTGTGTACCTGCATACTATCCCAGTGCTGACATGAACAGCCGTGATCTTCAGTGCACAGAGCGGGACCACAGCAGATCTGCTAGATCTTCATCAATCATAGTGTCGCCATCACAAACGAACGGCACATCCTGGATCGAAGGAACGCCTCCGCCGCCAAGGATGTTTCCGGGAGTCGTACACGAGAGGACCAGAAGAGGAAGTTTACGACAAGGGAGTAGTTCCGAGAAGGATCCGAACTCTACAGTCATCAATTCTACTACGGTACCGAGGCCTTCAGCATTGGAGCAAGACGACAAAGGCCTGCAGAAAGCGGTGGCAGAGGAACCCGGTGAGCAAGGCAGTCCAGAGGAGGCCATGAGATAAACGCGTGCGCGAATGTGATCCCCATAGCATTCGTGTCCGAAGGGTAGGATGGAAAGGCATTCAACCAGTGGGGTTCCGATGCAATGATTTCGAGATGGGCATCGGATTCAGTGGTGGCTCATAGAATGCTGAGCAGAGTCTGTTGGGGAATCATTGATGAGCCCTATCATCAACTTGGGCCTAGGCAGCCAGTCCTTCCGTAATGAATGTCACCATTACCGCACCGTCTCCTTGACGGGAAGGCGGAAAACGGTGGGGCGTAACTAACAGCAAGAGGACTTGTGGGCGAAGTGACAGATTGGTATGTTCCAGACCTGATCAACAATACTGCCATCTTCTCTTCATGAACATGAGCAGGATACTTTACGTATCATGTGTACTTTACGGAGATGAAAGGCAAGGCCATACAGAAAGAACGTAACATCAACTTCTCTGTTTAACAAAAGCTCTAAAGTCTAAGGGTATCACAGTAGAAGCTGCGGATGCCTATGCTCATGAATGTACCAACCTTCCGAGCAATCCACAGGAGAACGCCGTGGGCGTACGCTTAGGGCAAGTTCTCAAGAGCGATTTTCGAACATACATAGCGGGTCTAGTCATCTTCAATATCATCATCACTGAGATATAGCTGTCCGACTTCTTCCCCAACTGGGAGCACGAGTGTGCCGGCTTCCTTGCCTGCTTGCTCAACCTTGTGTTGTAGACTTGCTCTTGGAGCGGGAACGGTCCTGTCGCCCTCAGCTGGATCATCAGTCGTCCAATCGCTGAAAGGAGCTCCTTCTCTCATATTCTCATCCTCCGAGGCTTCGTGACCTGGCGGCGTGATACTATGAAAATGTGTGATTCTCTCTAGCTCGTCGAGGCATGCAGAGGCTGCATTTCGTTGCTCGATCTTTGTAACATATGGGAGTCTGTCCACTATCAGCTCACTTTTTGTACACCCCAAGCCCGTCCTGAAATGCTCTGGATTATTTCCGTCAGATTGTGACCGGAGTTCCGCAGTTGATCGCGCTTCCCGTCCCAACGGCAGATAAGTGAACTGCCGACCATGCTTGCCCATTGCTTTTCCTGCCTGTACAGCGCTGGCTCGGATTCTGGCAGTCCATTGACCTACTAAGCCACCCATCTCTTCCACCTGTCTAGATAGTCTCATGGAGTTAGGATAGAACATCCTGTAAGTATCACTTTTGCACCCACTTTTCCCAGATATCAGCGGCGTCTGCCGCTTTACGGGATCCGGTAAAGCAAACAGTAGACCCCGCACTGCAACGTGAAAGCATATCTCATCCTGTCGCATTGTATCAGCGGTGGCGCCCTGCAAGCTGCGGTTTCCACAGTTTCTAGAAGAGCTAAATCGATCGCCTCGCAGTGAGCCAAGTACGTCGCTGTCAGACAGCGCATCCATACAGCTGTCAAGATGGTCAATGAAGGAGTTGCCCTCGCAGGACAACACAAAGTTTTCGTGCAGGGCAGCAACGAAGGTTGCAACATCCGTGCCTGTCTCGTCGATGAGTTGTTCGGCAGAAACTTGCGGCATCCGCAGTCTGACGTGCCCCGACAGGTGATGTGGTGGCTGTGTAGGAGGTTCGCCAGCAGCATTGCCATCAGCAAAGTCATCACGCTTGTTGTAGACGACCTTGCCCACAGCATGGAAGAGGCCCAGAGTAGACTCTCTTTGGGTAATCATTGCGAGCGACTCCGTCTCCATCTTCGTTGGTTCAGACGAGGTACTAGCCCCTTTCTTGGCCCTCGAGGCTACTCTGCCACCCCAATCATCTCCGTCCTTACTCCTCAGACAAAGGAACTCTAAAGATCCAACGGCACTACGGATGTCACCTACTTCACCAAGGCTTTTTAACACAGCTGGCCCAGGTACCCTGCGCCTTCCAGATTGCCTCGCTTCTTTCTGTACGAGGAGGTCAAGAGCCTTGGTAAGATAGGTGGAGGCAACTGGGTTGAACTCGATAGTGCTTACGCTTGGATGACTCAGTATTTCGGGTCCAAGGAGTCGATGAGCGGTGAAGCTGTCGCTAGCAGCGGTACTTGTCGTCAGTTGGGTTTCGGTAATTATCATGACCAGAGGAGTGACGTTTGGCTTCGTGGATTGCAAGGCGCCCATCGAAGGTGTGTTGCGTGCTAAATATTGGAGGACGCTTGACCGAAATGAGCGTAATGCACTGGAAGTACCCAGAAACGTGTTCGGGAATTCTTCGATCAGTATGATCCTTTCCCGCCTATTTCCACTAAGCGCATCGATGGCCGGAGATGGCGTTGCTGATACATCTCCGGTGATGTCTGCAAGTGCCAGTTTGTTGAACTTCCCACTTCGACCAAGGAAATCTTCGAAATACGCAGAGATAGACAGATAGGCTTCAGAGGAGAACTCAGAGCCTACCGGATTCTTCCATTCTAACACGTCAACGTTCAAAGCTTTGGCGAGCATAGATATTGTAGCGGTCTTCCCGGCACCTGAGGGCCCTTTGAGAATCAAAAGTCTCTTACTTACAATCAGCGACTGTACAACTGCAAAAGCCGGGAGAAAAGTACCTTATGATCCTGACCACGTAGCACATTTTCCAACCAAACGCGTACATCAGATACTTTCTTCTTGTGGACCACCAGCTCTTCAAGACTGTTGGGACCATACTTCTCTGCCCAAGGTCTCAAATCAATGGCGGTTGATCTCGTTTTGACTACGCCGGATTTTCCTATGCTGAGGTCCATGCTCGTAGCTTGTTCAGGGAATTTAAATCTTTGACTGCCGCCCTGTAGGCCTGATTTGCTCTTCGCAGCGGTAGGGTCATGCGCTGGCGCCGGATGCCTCTTCCTACGGTCGAGAGTAGTCCTTGTGTTTGTTCTCCCACCATCATCCACATTCTCGACGGGGGAATCGTCTACAATAGGATCCTCATGGTATTCTACTTCTGCCGTCACTGACCCGGCAGGCTGCTGGCCACTTGGCTGCTGTCCCTGGGTCCCAGCGCTCGAGTTTTCAGCGCGAAAGAACGAAGATATAGGCCTCGAAGTCTGTACCTTGCCCACTGGTTTTGGCTTGGCATCACGGTCTGTGGGGAATATGACTGGATCCGGCTCTGTGACAATACGAGTTCTGCCGGTCTTGCTCTTCCTAGATCTTGCCCGGGATCTTGAAGGGATAGTCTTGTGTGTTGATATGATGTCCAATGTTTCATTGTCTGAGCTCAGCACAACAGGTCTCTTCTGTCTCTTACCAGGCGGAGCCATGTATAGGTTTCAGGGACTCAATGCTCATGATGTACCGTCTGGCGATTCAAACCCGGGCTCGGCGTTCTTAGGGGCTGGCGTAAATAATGCCGTTGAGTAGAAGCTGGAACAATGGACATATCACCAACAATTCGGAGACTGTGTTCTGTCAGGTTATTGCTTGTTGGAAGCGGTGAATCAATACTCGTTTACGGTAGCGAAAAATTACACTCATTGCAAAAGAGCTTCGGAGTAAATCCGGATATAAGAGGCGGAGAAGCCCCAGCATCATAAAGCTTTTCGTAAGTGTATCATTTGATCTTTTTGATGAGATAGGCTACGGAAAAGTGGAAGCCTCTAATCTATGGTTCTGAGTTGCACACCTATTTATAGCTGAGAGCTTTCCATCTTTTGTTACCAACAGCATCCTTGTTACATACCATCATCAGCAATGGCCATCGCGCTCCGTTCTCCTTTCCATTCGCATCCAGCATACCCCTTTCACCAGAACGCTTGGTCGGCCCTTGTTAGACTAGATGGTGCATCTTGAGAATCTGTTGTGAGCTTCTCGGTCGCCTTCGAGCCTGAATTAGCTTTACCTCTATTAAAGAAGCCAACGTGATCAATCCGCGTCACAACCTCCTTTGTAGCGGCGAACAGGTCACGCACGACACCCTTGTTGATGATACTCGAGGGAGTCCATGTGGCTGTTTCTCCAAGCTCCAATGTAAGGTTCTCTTTCAGAATAGTATCAGCATCAGTAGACGAAATCTTTGCTTCCCACCACAGTCTGTTGGCCTTCATCATGATAGTTGGGCATTGGATGGAGCCACTGTAGACGCGCAGAGAATCGGACGTCTGCCGTACCTGGAGGTCTTGACATTCAGTCAGGTGAAGTATAAGGTCCGGATAAATTGTGACACGATGTAATGTTTCTCGGCGGAGTATAACAGACTCAATGTGGAAATTTTCATCGATTGTTTTGGTCCAGAGTTCAAGGAGCTGGCCATCTTCGGACATGCCTATTTTCAAATCGTCGGCTATGCCCTCAACCTGCCTCTGATAGGATGTCGTCAGAAATCTCTGACCAGTCAACCGTACACGAGCGTCCCATGCACGCTTGGGAAAGTGCCAGTCCAGCGCCCCCATCAAGATCTCAGACCCTTGAATCTATCCTTGTTACTATATAGAAGCACACTGACATGATGTGGACGGACTCACATTGAAGCCTCTAGTTTCGTCAAACTCGACGACAATCTGGTCGCCGCCCTTTACTTTGCAGCTAAATTCGTAGGTGACTTTCCTGGAAACGGGTTGCCGCTGAAAAAGCCTCTTTCCTTGAGACAAGGGTATATCCAGGATACTCTCTGCCTCAAATGAGTGTGCTGTGAGCATGTTTGTAAACACGGGTTCGAACCCAGTGGTGGTCCCTTTGGGAAGCACGGACGAGAACTCGCTTGTCTTGAAGCTCTTACGTTTAAATTCCGACGAGCCACCCTGCTGGTTGATCAATAGCCTACCGATATTGACTGCAAATCCAATCAGGCCTGGGTAAGGAAGCGCCAATGCAAGCAGACGGATCGTCGTCTCCTCAAAGCTTTTAACGAGGGAAGTTTCCCCCCCTACAAAGCCTTGCGTTGGGGCCTTTCTCTGATTCATTGTGTTTTTGAGATCTCGTGCTTTGACTTTGGTAGTATCGTGTAAGCTGTCTATGACTGTTATTGCCTCGTCTAGTGACGTGCTGCCTTGAGTACAATCTTCATTCGGCACAGAGGTGTCGATGAGGCTACCAGATTTGCTACCGCGGACGACAACATTCCATGTAGACGAGTCTGGCTTGAGTCGCTGCGGCATCATTGACGGCGCCTTTGATAAAGACCGCAAGGGCATGACGACTGGTGGCATATAAGGCGGGTCGATGCTTGGTGGCTGGCGGTGGGACTCATTCTCCCTGCTCGTAGACTCGTTCCCTCCTGACTGACCACCACTGAATCTTGTGACGTTGTCTTGAACTGTTACTTCTTTGCCGTTACATTCATCTTGGGATTTGTCAAAAGCTGCGTTGATCGCATCGGGAGTACCTCGTGCAGTTCTCGCACGCTTCGTAGGTGGCTTCAATGACAAAGGCTCCTTGTGTAGAACCTCGATGTCTATCGATTGTTGGAGTCCCACAGCAGACCCCGGACGGAAGGCATCCATCTGTACGTCGGGGTTCGTTGTCTCGGATACCCATTTATCAATCCGAGTTTCGGGCTCAAGGGGCCCTTTGGCCCCTTTCGGAGTTTCAGTCGCAATCGAACCTGGAGCTTGACTGCAGCTGTGTACATAGTCGTTCCAGAGATGACTCCCATGATTTGGGGTAGTCGGCCTTATTTTGACATGGACAATGTTCGACCCTTTGACGAGTACCAATACGCACAGACCTCGAAGAGACTTGATGAGCGAATCGTTTCGTATGAGCGTTGTGACCAGCCTCTTGTCGTCCAAATCTTTCAGCGCGACAAGTTGAAAGTTTACTGACGTGTCGCCTTCGAGTATATAGAAGCTATAAATGCGGGGAAAGCTCGTCTTATTGGCCTTGAGACGTCAGCGGTGGACCTCTAGTGAAGCTCAGAAGGGTTTTAAGGATCGGCCAACATTCGAAGCGTTGTGACAGTGGCAATATACTTACCATCATCTTATTAAGTTGCTCTAGCTTCGAAATTCCCTTCTCAATTGCTTGCTCTTTGTCGGCCTTTATCAAAATATCTGCCGAGCCGCTTGTTTGGTCGATACCGCATCCGCATAGAGTTCCAACCATTCCGAGGATCTGTATGCTCAACTTCGATCCGAGTCCTTTACTTTCGCAACTCGGTGACCACCTTTTAATGAAGTTCTCGTGCTCAATGAGGGGCACCTCACCGTTAGTCTTGACCGTCCGCGTTTCCATTTCGATCAATGCAGCACTGGTCAAGCTTGGATGAGTTCCGCGCTTTCGAATGATCTGCTCGTCGTCGAGCAAATCAGGCTTTTTATTCGTCTCCACAGAGATGAAGCTTCTCATAGAATTCACAAGATAAGGTAGCGACTCCTCGTCGTTGTGAGATGTGTGAACGGTGAACGAATAGTCATCGTTGAAATTACACCTTATGTCCGAATCTGAATTCTTATTGAACAGAGCGACAATTTCCTTTCCCTGCAGAAGGTTTTCAGCGCATTTAGATCGATCAGAAAGTTAGGGAACTGACAGCTGCCTCACTGAGCTCGTACAGAGATCCCACAATGTGGGAGGTGGCACGTTCTTGTGTCATCATCAAGGCGTGGATGATGACTTGCGCTGACTGGGCAGTCGTAAGGGGCTGGAGGGGTGAAGGAGGTGATCATAGCCTTGGTGAGACTGAAAATTTGAGAAATTGACGAGTGAGGTGTGTGGAATTTGGATAAATAAATTGGGGCCAAAACATCCGATGTAAAGCAAACGGCAGGTGCCAACACCCGTTCCAGCCCTTCAATTTCACTAAGTAGACTTTGCAAAAGAAAGGAGTCCTTGCTGCTATACGCAGCTGCTGTAATTGTTTGGTTGTACGGGCTTTGTTGCTTGTCATGTCAAGTAGAAACCTGCAGTCTGGCCATTTACCTTCTTGCTTTTTTGCCGAACGGGATCATTCATATATCAAAGGCCATCATTCACTTATGATGAAGCATGCCTCAAGCTTTGGCCTTGAACAGCGAGATAAGTCACTATTTTTGGCACCTCACCTGCCTGTAGGGAGCAAAAAGAAACTTGTACCCCGTGGCTTCTAAACTGGCTGATGGAAGTTCAGACTGAGGACGGAGACCTCTTGTCTGATGATCTGACACAGCATACGGCTGATGAAGCTCTAGAGGAAAGGAAGCTTCAGAGAGCGTGGCAGGGAATCGAGCACGCATGGGCATACGCACGTGAAGGAAGATTTGAAGTAGACGCGACGAATGGGAGTATGGGAAGTAAAGAGGCAACGCGGAAGGTTTACAGCACGGTAATATAGCAAAAGCATCAATGCTGTGATTTGGTGTACACGCTAGCAGTCAGCGGAAGGTCTACGACAACGTAGAAAAACCTGCCTCTATCCATACCCATGAAAATGCTCTCTACATGCTCCTGCGCTATGCAATGGGTATCTTGACGGTCACACTCCCAAACTCCAAGCAGTAGTCTCCGATGACCTATACGTTCTCTCTAGAATCCCTCTTGACATTGACAACGTGCTTCATCTGCCCGAGTACACCACTCATTTGCTCGTGAAGTGTCTTATTGGCGCCGTTGTTCCTCTCGGCCTTCTCCTGGATCTCTTGAAGCCCAGATTCCTGTTCTTTCTTGTACGCCTGAAATCCTGTCAGCAGCTTATCCTTGACCTGCGCGACCTTGGCGAGTTCATGCGTGAGCTGCTCAATGACGATCTCAAGCTCGGTCGTCTTCCGTTTGTCGCCGTCGATTTCCGTCCGGAGCTCGTTGAGATCCGCCTTGAGCTTCTGCGTTTGACGCTCGTACCTGTCTTCCAAAGTCCTCCACGAGCTTGCAAGTATCTCGTATTGTGCAGTAGACCTTCTTGCTTCCTCCCTATCTTCTGCAGCACCTCTCCGCAGCCCCTCCACGACCTCTTCCCGTTCCCGTCGACTTTCTCTCGTCTGCTTCTCAGCCTTCTCTCTTCGCAGCTTCTCGGAGTGCAGATCAGCCTTTAAAAGCTCGATCTTCCTATCTTTCTTGCTCATTTGGGTCTTGTCTGATTCATGAATCGATGACAATGTTTCATTCGACACTTGAAGCCCTTCCAAGGCTGACCTAGCTGATTCTCCACGTTTTACCTCTTCCTCAAGTTTAACGATAGCGAGCTTTTTCTCCCGTTGCAGCCGGTCGTTCTCACCCATCAACTTCTCTATCACCCTTCCCGATTTCCCAGTTGCGGCGCGGCCGATTGCGGCCGACCAGTTGTGCGTGTCAGGACCAGGCAAAGGGCCAAATTCGGAGGTAGTCGTGCCGATCGTAGAAAGTATTTGAGGCGAATTAAAGGAGGAGTCTGCTTCCGAAGGCTGTGGAGAAGCAATATGGCTAGCAGCCTGTTGTTTCGTAGGCGTATCATGTTCGATGTGGCGCATGGGCTTCCCTGCTAAAGAAGCCAATTGTTTACTTGGGGTCGAGGGATCACTTGAGAAGTAGTGACTCAGACCATTCGAGGGCATGTTGGGAGGAAAAAGTTCGTTTAACTGTAATTTCGGTGTCTCTGTGAAGACTATGTGAGCATTGCTTTCAGAGATGTAAGTAGACAAGAAACTTCGCGATAGGCACATCGCGGTGAATATGACGTGGGGGCCATTCGGCATATCCGCGTACCGATTTTCTTCATCTGGACCAATTCCGGGCGTGGACTACTTTGTCGTGATCTCATATTGTATCAAAGTTGTCCACATATATCTACTTTCACATCCTTTAGGTCTAAAGGCTGTGTGATTAGCGATGTCTTAGCACGTCTTATCCTAGCGTGTAATCGCGGCAGCATCCATACTAAAGTATTAGACGATGGGTCCACCGTCCAAGACTGAAATATTGAGACTTTGCCTAATCAGAGACTACTCGAAATTTTGAAGACAAAAATTTTGCAAATTCGGATGCCTATTTTAGAGAAGATAACACGGAGCATTCTCAACATGGGATACCTTATTTTTTCTGAAAGTACGTGGTGGTGGTCTTATAGGGGTTTTGAAGATGGTGAAGGTAGTTGCCATTTTTCAAATGCCAGAAATTTCAGTCTTCTGTGCAAGAATAATTTAAAAGTAAGCTGGCAAGACGATGACAATGGCTGCTGCTGGCAATTGTTCTGATGCTTTCACCAGAACCAATTTGGTAGGCAGCTATGAAACCATTGGCTTCCGGAGCATTAGGGCTTTGTCTTCCTACCCTTCGCCTTGAATTCTTTGCTCCTATTGGAAGGCTTGCTGTGCTTTCTCCCGGCTATTCTCAGAGATCCCCTTCCTCGCCTGCGAGATGCTCGAAAACCCTCAAATACTATTGACTCGGGAGAATTGACACCAACGCTATTGGACGAAGACATAGTTCGTCCTTCCATAGCTCTAAGCTTAGCCGCACCTGAACGGCCAAGCAGCTTATGAGCCCGACCTGTCGACGACTTAATTTGCGCGGGGATTCTTGAGCTGTACTTGTTCAGTTCTGCGCCCCTTCGAAACGACTGCCTCTCTTTGTGACTGGCTGCGTTCTTCATGTCTTTCGCTCTGGTGACCCTGAGAATGCGTGGCAGCATTGGTGGAAATTTCTTTTCGTGGTACAGCAGTGCCTTCTCAACCGAGTTTGCATCCTGAACGATGGTACCTTAGTATCCAGGACATCCCCTCAGGAAGATAAGATCTCATTACCTTGAACTGAATGTAAGCAAACCCTTTGCCCACTCGCGTCCTACATATTTCGGGGTCAGCAGGACATTGACCATGGAAAGACTCGAATCGCAAGATGCTATTACGGTGTATATTGACTATCTTGCTCGCAAAGCATGTCTTGAAACTTGAGTTACGGTATTGATTCGGAAGAAATTGCTCCAAAGGAGCGCGCTTACGTCTTGTCCCTGACAACTCTCACACTTTCCACGACCCCAGCCTTTTCGAACTGTCTCCATAGGCCTTCCTCAACATCTGCTGGTTCTTTTGCTTTGCGTTGGCGTCTGTTAATTTGATCGTCGTCGGCAGCGTTCATGTTCGCCTCGTCATCTACGAACCCCAGATTGCCAACAAAGACGCATCTTCGATGATCGATCTTTGCAGGGTGAGCGACTGAGTCAACGCGCAGATGACGATCAAGCACAATACTGCCATTCAACCCCTTGGCTGCTTCTCTGGCGGCCAACTGCGTAGTGTAGACGGCGTAGGCGTTTGTGGATTTGGTGGTACTATCCATGATCTCCTTTTTCACGAAGGATGCTTTCTTCGGGATACCACTAGCTGCGAAAGCGGTAGATCTGAATCGCAAAGATTCAATGCTATGTCCGCCACTTACAGGTAGCGAGGAGGTGCATGAGGCAAGATGGGTCACTAGTATTTTCTTGGCCTTTTGTGATTTAATCGCCATAGTAGAAACATTAGCGAGGAAGACTGTCCGCGATGACTTCTCCAAATCCAGGTCTTCTCTTGCCTTGATGAAGCTTTCATGCTGCGGTACGCCTCCCACAGCAAATTCCTCCCTACTACCAGTCGCACTGCCGCAATCTGAGGTGGGCCGGCCCCCTTCATTGGGAGAGTCTTTGTCTGAATTCGGTGTTCTTCGTGTGTCTATGTTTTGGCGTTTACTGTGGAGGACCGAGGCTCGGTTTTGGTCTTCCTGGATCTCCTCCTTCGCCAATTGGCTCATGTATCTACTCTCGAGATCGTCTTTTTCATCCTTCCGCTTCCGCTTTCGGCTGGAGCCTTTTACTGTACCGTTGCTCAGGAAGGGTGCTTTCCACTCTCTAAGATTTGATGAATTGGTATGCACCTGCTTCACGAATGTCTGCGATGAAAGGCCATTTTCCTCACTGTCTGCGGCACTTGAGGACTTGCCGGCTTCAGCAGCACTAGGCGTCGTCGAATGGCTTTCTAACCGGGGAACTGGTCTGACGCCGACCTTTACAGCGCCTAGCTGGGAGAACGTCAACGCTGTAGAGATAAGTGGACTGCATCTGATTTTTACTCACCGACTGGGCGAAAAGCGAGACCAAAGACGGATCAAACTTTTGATTTTGCCTTTCGGTACCGGACACACTGACTCCTTGTGTATCGCCTGAATTACCCTCTTTGGACGACTTTGCTCGGGCCATTGGATCTTACCTTCTTTGCAAACATTGTACTGAGTATTTCGGCAGGATGAGTGATTGGATTAGGGCTAGATGCGGCGAATGATTTATCCGATTATCGGCTTGATAGTGAGTATATTGACAGGGGTTGTACTTCTAGCGCAACTTTCTGCTTTTCCTGTGATTTAGAGATGGGCTCAGAGAAGAGTCGCTCATTTGTACGAGTTTGTACGACATTCTGCAAAATTCAATGCATAAGGGAATATTCAAAGAGGCTCAGAACCCTCAATAACCTGAATACGGATAGTCTGCTTTAAATTCCCTCCATTCTCCGCCCACACGTTCACGAGCTCTCATCTCCATCAAAGCGCCGGTTTACCCTCTTTCACCAGCATTACACCACACCGCTCGCTTTCAGAGACCGGCAACCGCAGAGGACCAGAGGTTAGAAGTTTTCCCTACGTACTATTCGTCCGCCGGAATCCCTCTCCAGAACGCCCTCGCCAGACGGGTGTCCCAGCGCCCTCAAATCCTCCTGGAACATACGCTACCATCGATGTCTACAGACAACGTGTTTTCCCTACCAACCACGGTCTCACAAAACATGTCAAGCGCTAATTTCAAGGACGCGACTGGTATTGACGACGGTCAAAAGCCGCAGGCCGAAGAGGACGATAAATCGAGCTCACTGAGCGAGCTCGGAGATCGTGCGGTTATAGAACATTCGTCTCACGCCGCTTCCGAGGCGAATGACACGGAAGCGGAAACAGAACGGTTGGAAGACTCACCTCAAAAGCAGAGAAGGCACCAGGACGTGGTATTTACCTCAGCTAATGGCGCTTACGGTGATCATCTGAATCAATCAATAGCTCGTATTTTACCTGAAACCGTTGTTAACCCTGGTCAGTTTTCGACAGAGAACATCACGTTACAACGGGCTCACCGCGCCTCAGGCCCTGGCTCCGAAGGTGAGAGACATGAGCAGACTTCCGACATTAGCTCCCTTGAAGATTCTGGTGAAGAGAGCAGCAAATATGTATCACGCAGCTTTTCTAGTCCGACGAAGCGGAAACGTTCAAGCATTGAGGAAGATAGCGCAAGCGACCGGGACACCATGCGCGAACCTTCTACGAAAGCAATAAAGCTGTTTGATAACAATGCCGCAGAGGCCTCGGCAAAGATGGATATCGAGGTTGCCTCCGACATCCTACTAGCGGATTGTGAGATGCAGATTATTGATGATATCGCTATATCTCCTACCAAAGAAGAGCAGTCAAGGATGCGTCAAGCACAGCCGAAACAGAAGCATAAGCAAGGAAAGCGAAAAGGCAAGAGAACACCGAACGATGAACCCGCGAGCGCCGAAAATGCGGGTTCCGAGGCACAGAGTCCGGTTGAGCATGGCGGAACTGCGGAAGCTATGTACAGCAACGAAGAAGATGCGCAAATGGAGAACACGGCTGAAGGTGTTGAAGCTGGAAACCCAGTCAAGATGGAAGAGCGTAAGCGTATACAGAACCCAGTTCTATGGAAAAGCTAATCCATGATTGCACAGTCGTCGAGAAGAAATCTGCAATGGACTCGTTAAGCTCTATTGAACAGTGGTTTGCACGGCTCAGAGACAAGTGAGTGTTGATACATCCTGGCTTGTCCTTTTAGAATCCTAATACTGTTGCCAAGGATATACGAAGAGCGCATCGCTCAATGCAACCAGGAGCTTGCTGTGCTGGAACAGCCCGTGCCAATACACCCGGAATTCTTGGCTATGAAAGAGGCCATTGATCAACGACGCGACCAGAAGGTTGCGTTCGAAAATCACCTGATGAAGTTCAAATTGATGACGCTGCAGAGAGAGAGTATTGCGAACAAGGCTCAGGTCCATTCGCAGTATATGCAAACCGTCCGAGAAGTCCGAGATACTTACTTGGAGTCACTCAACAAGAGATACTATCAAGTACAAAGGGAGAGAAGAAGCTGTGAAGGCGATGTGCCGGATTACATATACTCTTTCACGACCAAAAGATCGCAGCAGATCACACATCAAACGGCGTACAATACAGAGGTTTCGATACTCGCCGGTGTTGCAAAACATGTGGGCTTTCCGGCAGCGCCAAAAATTAGCAGTGCTCGATCCAAGGAGATCGACGACGATTTGAGGAGCATGGGAGTAAGTCGTCTATAACTGAGAATTTCTCGCGCGACAGGAGCGCTGATCCTTGTTTTCTAGATTGCGTCCGGCGCCGCCCAGAATGCTCAGAATCATCATGCAGCGCTGATAGCTAATCTACCTGGTACGGCAAGTTTCCCTCGTCAAAGGCCTGGTGCGGAAGAGCATTTCCTCGAACAAAACCCGTGGGCCAATCCGCAACACCCAGCTCATCACCAGCAGCGGATGCATCGACAGGTCTCTGCTCCACGGGCCACAACCCCATCGTCTACCCCAGCGGGACAAAGACGGCTGGTGGACCTCGCGGAACCTAAGTCTGCATCCACCATCGCGGAGCCACAGTCCGGACCAAGCTCCTCCATGGCTCCGACGCCTGCCACAGGAGAAGCATCTAAACCCTTACAGACCGGACTAAATTCTGAGATGGGCGAGCGCATTGTGAAATCTATCCCAAGTAGAGTTATAAGTGGAACTCTACAAGACTCAACTCCGGCAATTTTAGCGTTGCAAAGCAGCTCGAAAGCCAAAGCAGAAAAACGGAAGTCGCCGTCCCTTCCTAAGAATGGGCCAAAAGACAGCCACACACCAAGCGCCCTCCCGAAGCCTCTACCGTTTATGCATACAGGTGGATTAGCACCTGGCATTCGTACAACCACCCCTGTTCGATATCCACTTATCAAAGCGGAGGAACCTAGCATTGGTTCGCGACACTCACCCATACCTCATCAGTTTCATGGGCCAGCAGCTGTCAGTACCGCGTCCAATGGACAAACGAACCGGTTCACTGCTTGATACGCTAAGGCAGAGCAATCTTTCACAAATGGAGACGATGATCGGTGTGATACCATCATGCCGCGGCCAAGGCACGTTGGACTGCGTTACTAGCACGGAATTAGTGCTTTTGGAGTTGGATCTCTGGGCGATCTGATTCTCTTGCATTGGGATGATACCATTATGCTGCATCTAAGACGGAGAATGCAGATTATTCCTCACCTTCCTCCTGCCCAATTCTTGCATGTCATAGGCCTTAAAAATTAGTGTACATACTATATCAACATGACTAAAGAATTTGCATGGGCTTGATCCCGCCCTCTCGGGCCAGGGCTAACTTTGATTCCATGCTTTTATTCCTCTAGATCTTTGACGGTAACTTAATCCTTTCCATTTCATGTTTGGTTATCGTCTCTCAATTCCTCAACCTAGGTGTCTGCTACCTTCCTCAACTTTGCCCACTCCTCTAACAGATGCTTTTCCTTCTTCTCTCTGCCCATACCTGCAGCTTCTCCAAAGGCCTTCACCTCCGCGGTGAACGGACTATTACTACCATGGCTACGAGGAGCCGCGTCAGATATTTCCCAAAAAAGCCCCATGACAACAATCTGCCAATCAATGCCAAACTTCTCTAACCCTTTGATGCTATCGTCCCCCTCACTTACAAGCCCGGCAATTTGGGTTACAAGCCGCAGAAGAACCCACTTCCTGACTACACGTACTGGATGCCAGCTTGATCGATAGTGCAACGGATCTATGAAAAAGTACGCTTTCAAAGCATAGGTAAGAGCGGTGGCCCAGCATTGAGTAGCGATGGCGTTGAGGAAGGCGGTGTGAAGAATTGAGGGATTAGGTTGCCGGTGAGGGGGGTATTGACCAAGGAAACCAAGCGCCCTTTTGAGCAACGGCGTTGCTCTATCTGGTGGTAGCTTGGAAGCTTCCGCTTGCAATGCTAGAGCACGGGCTTCAACCGCGTCGAAATTGGGGTCTGGACGAGGCTCCGGCAGGCCATTGGTAGTAGCTGCGCCACAGGTTGAGCAGCTGCAGTGGAAAAAGTAACGACTTCGAAGCTCAGATTGGCGGGCTGTTGTTGTATTTGTAACGTCAATATAGGAGATGGAGAGCTCGGCTTCTCTTGAGATGGCAGCAAGAGAGCGCAGAGTGAGTGTGAAACCTGAGAAAACGATGACGGTATTGGGTGTGCAGCTGTGATTCATGAGAGCCGAACGAGGTGAGAGGCACAAACCTAGAGGGTCGAGGCTTGGCGTTGTGAGAGTGTGGGCGTTGATGAGGATGCGTGCCGTAAGCGTCTGGATGAATGAGATCGGCTCTCTGCTGGCTGAGTAAGATGAAGCGGCTTGGCTCATGAGCTCGATGGTATGCCAGGTCGTGAGACCATCCTCATTCTTCCTCTGAGAAGAGCGGAAATCCTCAACATGAGACTGTAGATCAAGAAAGGCCTGCCATTCTGGATCAGGGAGAGATCTCGCTTTCCGTCGAAGCAAAAGCTGCATCACTATACGGACGGTATTTGGAAGGACGTTCGGAAACAGCTTTGCAAAGATTTTGCATTCGTATTTGTGGTATTTTATCCAGGATTGAGCCTGGCATTCCTGCAGGAGTCTGGCTTAGTGGGCGAGCAAACGAGTGCTGAGGCCTTGGAATGCAACTGAATGGCTCACGATGGAATACGTCTGCTCAATTTTTACAGGAGAATGGGTAGAACCTAAGGACTTTCACATACGAGGCAAAAAGACGCAGAAGAGGCTCTCGAGATAGACATAGCACGATGGCTTTGAAGCAATAGTAAGGGATGGATGTTAGGTATTCCAGCATACATCAGAGCAAGAGCAGACCTACTTTGCAGCAATATTTCATGATCTTGCAAGCCTGACAGGCTCTCAGCGTCCTGCTTTCTGGACGTCGGCCATGGCCATTTTCTGGCAGCCACAGCTTGCACTCGGAGCACGCGTCTTTGAGGTGCGGAGAGTCAAGCACAGAGACTAGAGGCTGATCGAAACGGAGTATTTCTACCCCAGGCTGGATGGCTTCTGAGGCATATAGGCCTGTACCTGCGTCTGGGGATCTTTTGCTGTAAATGGGTGTGGCGAGATTTGCCATACTCTATCATTTGTCTAAATCAAAGTGTTATCGTGAGCTGTCTCGCAAGGAACAATAATATACTAGTAACTACCTACTAAACCGGATGCTTCTAAACCTCAGCCTACACTAAGTGTAAATACGAACATAACCATTAGCTTCCTTTTCACTTGTAGATAAAATCCTTTAAGTCTATCACGAAGAAAAATCAACACAACATCCACGTCTTTCTATTGATTATACTACGATTAAATAGAATAAACAGTTCTTACTCTAAATAAACATGTGATTCTTAATTTCTGACGTGGTTGAATCGTAAATATAGAATTTCTTCTTTGTTAATCTATGTATGCTTGCTTCTACTAATCGTATTACTCTAATACATGCGCTAAAATTTAGATGGGCTGAGGTACAGAAGCATCCACTAAACCTTCCCCGGGTAAAAGCCCAGTTTCCTGTTCAGCAATACATATTATCACCATTACTGGAAATGATAAGCTGGTTTTTCATGCTCAACCTTTGTACCTTTGAATATACCTTGTTGGCTATGTTAAGGGAGATCTCCTCATAAAGCACGCACACTATGCCCAACTCCTAGCATTGTATCAAGTCTAAGTACTTCTTCGTATTTGGTCCGCATGATCAAGTAGACATGTTCATACGTCTGCCTCCGAAAAAGCCGTAGACGCTGCTTCACATTACAAGCCACCTAGCATCACACTAATTTAGGTATGCCCGTTTAACGCCAGCTTGCCATCTACCTTCGGCCGCACCACTGCCCTTTCGAGAGCCTGCAGTACATCTTTCTTCAGATCCTCACCATCCTCTATACCACAGCTCATGCGTACCAGGTCGTCGAACACGCCGGCCGCCTCCCTTTGTTCCCTCGGTATTCCAGCATGCGTCATGCTGGACGGCACTTCGCACAAGCTCTCGATACCCCCAAGACTTTCCGCCAACGTGAAGAGATTGCAGCTCTGGCAAAACCTCTCCGCTGCTTCGGGACCACCTTTGATACGGAAGGAGAGCATTCCGCCCCCAAGACCAGCGCGATGTTGTTTCAATGCGATAGGATAATGAGGATGTGACGGCAAACCGGGGTAATTGACTAGTAGGGTGTGAGAGGAAGAGGCCAGGAACGTTGCGATGGAGTGGGCGTTGCGGGAAGCCTCGCGCGCACGCAAATGCAGCGTTTTTAGGCCTCTGTGAGCAAGCCAACAATCGAAGGCAGAGGGGACTGCACCAATGGCGTTCTGGAGGAACATGAGGCGGTCGTTTATGTCCTCCGAATTAAAGGCTGCGGCGCCCATGAGGACGTCCTAGAAAATCGATTAGCCAATAGCCTCGTTGCGGTAGAAGAGTCCAGCATACTGAGTGACCATTGATGTATTTGGTGACGGAGTGTACGACTATGTCTGCACCATGGTCTAGAGGATTCTGTATGTAGGGACTAAGGAACGTATTGTCTACGACGACCATGATACCGTGCTGGTGAGCTATAGTGGCAACAGCTCGTATGTCAACCAGACTCAGCGTGGGATTGCTTGGGCTCTCAACCCATACCAGTTTCGTCTCGCCCGGACGAATGAGCTTTGCCACATCTATCTCTATGCTGGGAGAGAAAGTAACCTGGACGCCATGGGCCTTTGCGACCTTAGTGAAATAACGATGCGTCCCGCCGTAGACATCTGACACGGAGACAACGTGAGAGCCTTGAGCAAGGGACTGTAAGATTGTAGCTGTGGTTGCCGAGCCCGACGAGAAAGCTAGGGCGAACTTGGCATGTTCAAGAGCTGCCACGGCTCGCTCGAAATTTTCCCTTGAGGCATGTCAGAAGGGATGGAACGCGCGTGATTTCGATCTTCGTTACCGATTAGGGTTCGAACTTCTCGTGTACTCATATGCACCAACCGGCTTGCCTACACCAGTCTGCGCGAAGGTAGTAGAAAGGGATATCTGAAGGAGCTTTGTTAGTACAGCTTTTACACGGCAAGAAGCTGCCGGGGACTTTACGGGTTCAATAACAGCGCCAGTTGTTGGGTCATGAGGACTGCCAGCATGGACTGCTAGAGTCCCAAAGTTGTGTATAGGCGAAGGGGCTCTTAGTGGCGTGTCGATCGAGCCACTAACATGGGAAGGTGACATTATCGTTATGAGAGTTGTGTGGGGAAATCAGCTAGGGATATATATGTACCTTAGGTGGATTGGCACTCAGATACATCGTTTATCATCCGATAAGGTTGACAAAGAATACGGGTGCAAGAGCGCAGACGCTTACTCGTCATTCACCGTTCCGGCTAATATTAGTAATGGATAAGGTACTCCCAGTACCTTAGCCATAACTATCAAGTACAGAGTAGCATATATGTAGTGGGCTTGGCTTAGTGGGATGAGAATCCTGCAGTCTTCTTTAGAATAATCAATCATCATCTTTATACCCAGAACCATAAGTGGCGACCGGACTGGGAGTCGTACCACCCAGAACCTTTAGATTCGCAGGGTCGCAAGTAAGACGTATCAAACAAGAAAGCTGATCTTGTCAAGACATCTGCAGCGCGCCGAGCAATGAATAGAGAGCGATGTCATATAGGTGAGACATGGATGTAGCCAATATATCGGCAAGCTTTTCAGAGTTTCGTTCTATCATACACCAGAGCTCGGAGGCCTCCTTGCAGCAAATTTCAGAACTATATCGTCATTGCAAGCGTTCGCAGTCAATTAATTTTCCCTTCCCACGTACAGCCTGCATACCCGTTTCTAGAAGCCCCTTTTCTCCGAGACTAAGAATGGCTTCCACAATCTTGTGATCCTCTTGCTCCTTCTCCTGCTCTACAAGCTACACGAGCATATTGTCAGCACACGAATTGAAGATGATATCCTTCGCTGAGCACTGCCACTCACTCGCTGATAGAGCCCGACCCTCTCTTTCCTGCCTTCTGCTCTATTGACCACCTGGCTCCCCGACCCATTGCTTCCCCTTTCTGGCAGTTCGTGCAAATATCTACAGCGGCTGCCTCGTTTGCATGTCCCTCTATGGAGGAATTCTCGGCATATCTGCTTTGGCCTTGCACGCTTTGAAGGTGCAACTTTGTCAGGCCCGTTTCGCATTGTGGACGCTTCTTCAGGAGGGTCATCGTCACGATCATCATCGGAAGACGAACCGCTAGAAGAGGTCACGTCTTCAGAGTCTGCCGAAGAGAAATTGGAGCTTGAGTTACACATGGAGACACTTGAATCTTGGACTGACAGGGCTATGCCAGGGAAGGAGGTTCCATCACCTTCTACTTGCGTTGCAGAATTCGATTGACCAGCAGCCCCATCTGCACTGAGAGCTTTGGCCGGGGAATCTCGTTCTTGGTCCTCCAATGCCGGCTGCGAGGTCGGTGTTAAAGGGTCAGGCACTATGTTTGTGGCCTCCTGAAGTTCTGGCTTTGCTATGCCTGTGTCTTCAGTCTTTGCGTTGTCAGATCCATCGTTATCTGATCGTTTTCTCTTCTTGTTTTCCTTCCTCAGGTTTGACATATGCGTTCTACCCACTTCCGTACTAGAATCTACCTTACCTTTGTACGCCTGAGCCTCTGCTTGGGCAATGCGTTTCTCCTCCTCCTCGAGTCGCTTCCGAAGCTTCTCCACTTTGCGCTTGGATTTCGCAGCTGTGTCTTCGGACGCATTTTCGCACTCTCTTCGCTGCTTCGCGCTTTCTTTCTTCTGCTTCTGTCTTTTCCCGACTTCTGTTCTGTGAGTTTCTTGAGCTTTTCCACGAGATTGATTGGTTGCTCTTTGTTGTTCTTCACGCTGCCGCTTGCCCTTTGCAATTTCCGCAGCGCGGGCTTTAGTCGGGAATCTTTTCTTGCGTTCCTCGATCCATGCTGTGATATCTGACGAAGATTGTAGGGTGGAAGTACGACCTTTGTAATCGAATCGTAAGCTAAGGAGACGTTAGTGACCTGGGGCTGGCGAAATGCTGCAGACTCATATGCTTACAGCTGAGTGCCTTGGCCAGTATTCGCAGCCACGGCGGCAAGCCTGACTTCTTCGTCCACGTCATCTTCCTCATCTTCGCTGGAGTCGTAGTTCTCTGCTTTGGGAGTCAGACCTAACTGGTTGTGTTTTCGCTTCTTCTTCCTAGGTTTCCTAGTGGTTCCATCGAGCACTGGTGGTTTTATAGGCAGAGGAAGAGGAACTCCAAAGCTAGGCACCGCGGGTGCCACCTGGATCCGGTGATTCTGGTTTCTTGGTCTGTTGAAAGTTTCCCGATGTCCACGGTTCTGACCTCGGCCACGATGTACTGGGAAATAACTTAGGGGTTCGTGACGACCAGAGGAGCAGCCTACGGGAGAGCTTTGTCGATAAAATGAATCGTTACCGTTCAACGGTTCATGCTGATACGCGTTGGTTCCATCCGCTAAGGGCTGGCCATACTGTTGAGTTTGGTGACCATTTCGATGGGCATCAAAGCCCATACGTATTGGCGGACCCATTAGTATAGGCTGACCGGCATGCGCATTTGTTTGAAACGAACTGTTGCTCCGATCCGCAGGCAATGGGGCTTGTATAGCGGGTAATAGAGGGCCGTAATCATGCAGAGAGTACTGCTGTTGCCCGTTATAATTCTGGGTAGAGCCGTTTCCATTTGCAGAATATGTTGCTTGGAGTGGTCGGGCATTTGCTTGAAAGGCTGGGCTTTGCTGCCCATAGCCTTGATGTAGATGGGTGGGATAATGAGGGAGCTGGACAGGCGGATAGCTAGGCAAAGGATATCTGCTTTCTCTATGACCATTCGTTTGAACACCGTAATCATAATTGGGCGGTGAGGAGTGCCTGTTGTTTTCACCCAAAGAGGAATCGGCATAATTCGAAGTCGACTGCGAGGAGCCAACATATCCGCCTCTTCGGCTTCTTAGGTTATGACCATCGCCGTGGCCTCGAAGGCCACGATCGCGTCTGTTTCCTCTGCCCCTGTAGCCATTGGAGTGCGCGAATGAATGGGAGAGCCCGGGGTAGCTGTGAGAAGATTTGGGCGGCGCTGGGGGGGGCGGAGGGAAGATGAATGAGTGATCACTCATGTCCGCGTAGCCTTCCAGCTCTGATATGAGAATGAGGTGACATGGATTCGGATTCGATATAACGGTGAGCTCAACTCAATTTGGAGAGTCACAAAGCCTAACAGTATTCGACTGAAGCGCTCGCTGTTGAGTGTTTGCATGCATCGGGTACTCGTGTCTACCCGGAAGTGCACTTTACCTTGCCTCCTTCGCGCCGGCGTCCTACCTTAGTCCCAAAGGCTAACAAGTTAGCGCTGGAACTAAGCTCAAAAAAGTCTAGATCGCTTCGCGGACTTTTGTTGTAGGACGCCTGCTCCAGAAACCCCGTTTTTATCCAAAACGAGCTTCGTGTCAACAAATTTTTGAATCAATCACAGATCCATCAATTCTCATCAAAACCACTTAGAAATATATACTACGACGCGTAGAATTATATAGCGAATTCGTTAGTAACAAAATCTAACTCCCTACGGCAATATCCCGCGTTGTATACCTTACTAACCTTCGAGGACAGTTGACACCAGACCTATTACGTTCCCTATCTAAATGACCTAACCAACGGGTTACCTCTTTCCGGCAACGGGTCTCGGCGCTAGATTTCCTATCTCTCAGCGTCCGAGACCCTCCAAACACGGCATTCAAATCGAATTATCAATGATAGAAAGGGGGGGAGCATGTTGATCAAAAGTCCTAAACATGCCAAGACTTTTCGGATCCGGACCCGGACCCGGACCCGGACCCGATAGCCAAACTTGGGCCATCTTCCGAATATTACTATAAATTTCAGTATTCTAACTAGGGCAGTCGATTTTCGCTGTAGGCTTGGCATATTTAGAATAGAATACAAGAAACAGGGGGTTTTTGGTGCAGACCCCCTGCGGGGACCGACTCACTATGCAGCTAAAAATTAAAGTCACGGTCTAAGCAGGGGGTCGAAAGCTAATGGAGACAAACTTTACCTGGAAGTGCACGATTAGGGCTAGCTTAGGGCTTGTCACCGCATTTTTTGTTAACCATCATACCTATCACCTTATGCGATGGTAATTCACACCCTACCCCGAGACTACCCGGATAGTGCACCCCCATGGCACGATCCGGGGTAGAGTGTGAATTACCATCGCACAAGGTGATATGTACCTCTTAGACAGCGTAACTAAAATATTTTATTTCAATAATAACATGATTTCAGTATATAATGTTATAATAATGCGGAATATATGTGGGAATAGCGTATATTAGATAGGTATCTTAAGGTAGGTGGACATTTTTCAATTTGCGGCGCTGTACAGTGGAAATAGTATGGTTCTTGATGGGTAGAAAGGATGATTATCTATGAAGGAGGAAGAACCCTGCAGGAGGATATCTCCTTTTGCTGACTAAGACTACATGCTAAGCTAAACTCGGTGTCATCTTTCAACTACTTTCGGGAAAACAGAACAAAGCCCCAGCGACTTGAAGATATACTCGTAAAGAAGTAAAAGGGGTATAAACATGTAGCAAAAGCATAAGAAACTCCTCAGATATATTCGATCGCGCCTAGACATAGTAAGGTTTCTTCAACTTTCTTTTCAGTACAAGTATAAGTAAAGACAGATATGTAAGCAAAGGATTTTTCGTAAGAACGAACTTTTTTGCTAAAGTCTTCAAACTTCTTTTTCTCAAAGAATACTCGAACTTCTTAATAGTCTTCGAACAATAATATCGTCATATCAATCTAAAAGATTTCTCTGCTACTTCTGACAAGGATGTTAGAATAGACTGAGACGATCTCGACGAATAAGTCGGGTTCTTCTGGTGTTTTGTTGCTGAAGTAAAAGAATAAATGCTTTAGTAGAATTCGCGAGGTAGTCTAAGCGGGGTACGAAAGACTTCAGATGATTTTCGTAATATATGTCTCGAATTCTTCTTTTATTCAGTTGTAGTAGGGTAAAGAAACGATTATAAGCTTTATTATATCCGAAAATTCTAAAAGATTCTCTTCAGCGCGGAGCTAGCTTTTCAGTCTTTTCTTGATATAGCATGATCAAGTTTTTCACATAATATATCATCTGCTTGATACTCTTATTATATCGCACGATTATATTCTTCTTCTACTTCAGTGCTAAAGCGCGTACGATATCATATATCTCTATTCTATATCTGAGATAGATTTGAATTTTTTTTCTATACTCATTCATATTCTATAATAAAGTCGCTTATAAAAATATATCTCGCTTAGATAAAATACGAAGTGTAGTAATAATGAAAGAGATATTAGATAGAAGATCTAGTACGATACTTCTCGAAGAAGTTTCTAGATAGCTAATAACTCGAAAGTTAATAGAGCTATCGACATTGATTAAACTACGATTCTATTCTTTTTCAAGCTTACGTACTATTTCTTTTAAAACTCTGTTTATAATCTCGATTATTTCGATAAATTTGTGAGATGTCGAAGAATTGTTAGCTATTACGATTCTCTTTCGTCGTAGAAATTCTCGTAATTCGTCGTAGTCGAAATAATGCTCGAGATTAACGTAGTATATATAGAGTTTTCTGTAAATAACGAAGAATATATCGAGATATTAAATAACGTCTTTAATATTGTTGTTCTTATAAGCAAAGAGTACGCTCCACGAGATATATAGCAATTCGTATTGAGAATATATCTATAATCTATCGTGATAGTTTTTAAGAAATCTATAAAGTTTATATTTATGAGTTAAAAAGAATAGATCACAATTATAGAATTTAGAGATTAAGATCTTATTGTAGACTTATACTAAGCACAAATTAAACAATCGATAATATACTTCTTTATATTCTGAGATTAATTAAGTTAGTAGCAAAAGTTTCGAAGTCTAGTTATAGTGTCTATCTTTATTTAATGATCGTTGAGATCGTGCGCTTTTCGAAGTACGAGTAAGACTTTAAATTTTGAAATGCATAAAAGATAGATGTTAGTATAACGATGAATTTATAGAATTTCGTTATCGATTCTATAATTGAAGACTTTGTGTAAGAGTAAGACAGTAGAAAATTCTTTATATCGATCTGAAAGTAGTCTGTAGATCTCACTGTATTATTTAGAGTTAAGATAAGCTTTAATTTAGAAGAGAATTGCTTCGACAGTAATAGTAAAGATCGAAATGTCATAAACAGTTTCTTGAATAATAAGCTCGTTCTTGTCGATATTCGTTAGAAAGTCGACAAATTCTTCGTAGTTATTCTTGTCATCTTTTTATATTCACTGAGAATCTTAAAAATCAAGCTTTTTTTTCAGACGAATAATTGCGAAAGTATCGACGCACTCTGACGAATCGAATATAGTCCGAGAAAGATCGTCAATAGTCTTGTTTCTAGGATCGAAAATGTATTAAATGCTTATGTTCAGCCGCCTCAGCTGATTTATTTAATGTTTATAGACTCTCTTATATAGATCTAAGCTTAGAAAATATATAAGCGATTTGTAATTAGTGTAAACTATAACTAATTTATACGAATGCTTACATAAATAGTCGTACTTCTTATAGAATATAATAATGATATAAAACTCTCGCTTGTAGATAGAATACTTACGCTGCGTTACGCTTAGTGAAAAGAAATCGTAAAGAATAAATATTTTCATATTCTTAACTGCAATCGATCTTTTAAGGAATACAAACGACGATACTTCGATAGCAGAAACTTCTACTTACAAAGCTATAACGTCTATTTAGAAAGTAGGTTGAAATTGCGTAACTACACATTTCAAGACAAATTCTAAAGTATCGATATAGAAATATATTACGAGATTTATGTTAATTTCATATATACTCGTTCTAGTAATATATTTAATTCGTATAATCTCGAATAAAAGTTGTTTTGCTTGAGTTTATTTTCAAATCGTATTTTTATCGATAAGTCTCGAAAGTGATCGAGCAATTTTAGCGAAGTTCTTAACTTAACGACGTGTAATATCGATAGTATCTAGAAAGTCTCTGACTTTAAATTAATCTATAGACTTTGATTATCTAGCTATCTTTGCTATTCTCTCTTCGAGAATATATATCTATTTTTCCACTCGATATATTACGTCTAAAATCTTAATCGATAAAGTAAAGAGTTGAAGTTTCTTGAAAGATAGTAGAAGTCGTACTTATTTTATTCGAGAAAAGAAGTGATCTCGTAGAAAGCTAAACAAATTTTCGAAGTCTCGAAATTCTTCGAAGAAGTCGTTTATGTAAAACGTGAGAGGTGAGAATATTGAAGAATTCGAGAAATATAGTAAAGATAACTTGAGATTGAGGATTGAAATAGACTCGAACGTACGATAGACAAGCTCTGTTATGATAAATTCTGCTGATTAAAACCTTTACTATATTCTTATAAACTATATTTAATTAATATTAGATATGATAAACGAGAAATAGTGTCTATCGTTAGAATATAAGAATATGATTAGATAGATATGCTTTAAATCGATCGAGAATAGATAGTTATATCTGAGGTTTGATACATGATTATGTATCTTTGACGAGAGCTTTAAATGAGATTCGAGAAGTATTTTAGTAACTCGAGAGTAATTAAAGATTATACGAGATTTATCACTTGATTGAAAATTATTCACTTTATTCATTATAACGATTCTCGCATTTCACTAAGATAGTCTATGTTAGATATGAGCCTAAATAGGGTGTCTAGGCTGTCAAGCGCAGACACCCTCGGGGCCAGCTTTTTTAGCTGAGTGGCTAACAATTGTGTCTGCGCTTTGATTCCGGGTCGGCTACGGAGCCACCCCGGGGCACAATTGAGGGAGTCTAGCCGAAATGGCTAGCCAAGGGTGACTCGCTTAGTCTTACGAGGGTCCGGGGTTCGATACCCCGAAGAACGAGTTTTTTCAGAGGGCTTCGGAGCCAAAATCGGCCCGAAAAAGTTAATTTCAGAGGGAATCTTTCGGGCAGAACAGCCCTATTCAAATAATCTTTCGGGCAAAACACCCTATGTGAAAGACCCGAAAAGCGGGCAAGAAGCCCCGGAAGTACCGGGCACGGGCGTAGGCCCTGGGTGATCTGATCCCCTTGAAATGCCGGAATGGCATGAATCTAAAGCATCTAGGCCAGGCAAAAGGCCCTAGAAGTCCGAAATCGGGCAACAAGTCCCCAAAGTGGAGCCATCTGTAATGCGCTATGGCGGGGCCACAGGCCTGGAATGGGGCAAAACCCCCCCATTCCCACCAAGTCCCTAAAGAATCTGGGCATTTCGGGCGAGAGGCCCTAGAAAAGACCTGGGGTGTACCGGGCATCGGGCGAAAAGCCCCGGGCAGAACGCCCTTAGAAATCGTTGATGCTGTCAGAACCGTGCCCAGAGTCAAGTCTAATGGGGGTAAATTGAATAAGACAACTAGATAAGGAGGAAATATGTACAGAAGAAGAGCGCTTAAATACTAGGAAGAATCCCCGCTAGCCTATGTGTCAATGGGAATGTGTCAATAACCAATAAACACTCTATGTGCTAGACACATAGCCATAAACACTCCCTATGTGCCTGACACCTAGGGTACGTNGGGCAAAACACCCTATGTGAAAGACCCGAAAAGCGGGCAAGAAGCCCCGGAAGTACCGGGCACGGGCGTAGGCCCTGGGTGATCTGATCCCCTTGAAATGCCGGAATGGCATGAATCTAAAGCATCTAGGCCAGGCAAAAGGCCCTAGAAGTCCGAAATCGGGCAACAAGTCCCCAAAGTGGAGCCATCTGTAATGCGCTATGGCGGGGCCACAGGCCTGGAATGGGGCAAAAACCCCCCATTCCCACCAAGTCCCTAAAGAATCTGGGCATTTCGGGCGAGAGGCCCTAGAAAAGACCTGGGGTGTACCGGGCATCGGGCGAAAAGCCCCGGGCAGAACGCCCTTAGAAATCGTTGATGCGGGCAAGAGTCCCCTGAGAAACATTGCGATTTTTGCCTGCCCAAGGGCCATGGGGCCCGAGGACGTGCCCCGTAGAGGGGGAGGCAATTGTTAGATATGGGCCCAAATAGGGTGTCTGGGCTGTCAAGCGCAGACACCCTCGGGGCCAGCTTTTTTAGCTGAGTGGCTAACAGTCTATTATTAATCGACTCGATTAGTTCGTACACTTCGCTCTTCAATTCGTTCTAAATTAACTTTCTTAATTATCACTCAGTGTAAGTCGATTATCTTTTTTGAGATTTCGAAGAAGTCGACTTGATCTTAAAAGCAATTCGAACTTTATAAGTGATGAGATTAGTGCATAATAGATTTTTAAGATCTTCTCGATTTAGATGTCTGTATTAATATAATAGTCGAAGTATACAAAGTCTTTGATTAGTCGTAATGATGAGTGATTTAAGCACGAGTTTAAGATCTAGCTGAGTGATTTATACTTCGAGAAAATCTAACTAAAGATACTTCTAAGGTTGTGATGAACGAATAATTCGTCTGATAGAAAAAGCTTTTTTCAACGAGACTCGAGAAAACATTGAGGGTAATGTATTAGATACACTGAAGCTTTCGATAGATTATTCGAAAGTATTTATTGTCGATGCTTGCTGAAATAAAACAGAAAAAGATATACTTAGATCGATCTGAAAAGCACGTATCGTGATCTCGATAATAGAAACTCGAGTAGTAAGAATAGAGAAATTCGAAGAAGCTTAAGAATTTCTAAAGAAATTCAAGAAGCTTGATTTCTTGAAGTAGATAAGTTATTGAACTTACTCTAATAGTTTAACATCTTGCTTAGAATAGATTTGATTCAGTGAAAATTCGAGTCTCGCTGAATTTCTTCGATATCTGATAGATTATCTTCGAAATCCGAGTTATGTCATGGTTCTAGCTTACAACACCATCACTCCTCTACCTTGCCGAATCGGGCCTAGCGCGGCTTGGCCTTGCCCACAAATATCGGCCTTCTGCCATCATTAGACCTTCATAGCTATTATTCCGTTCATACCGGAATCAATGCATTTAGCTACACCTCCAGTCCCTGACAGTTATTAGAGTTCTAGAATTTCTCGATTTCTTTTACGATAGCTTTGAAAGGAATCTATAATATAGTTATAGTCGCTTTCGAGTAGATTAAGAGATTGTGATTCTTGTTGTTAGGAGTGTACCTAGGTGGTTGACCAAGATTCTATTGATGAGGAAGGAACTTGCTATCTCTAGGAACTATGGTACATATAGTGGGAGAGTGTGCCAAGACCCTAGCCCATAGGGCTACTTGCCAAGTGCCTGCTTGACACACTCGTAACACTTGTAGAATATTATTTTAGATTTAATAACTTCGCGTACTTTCTTATCGATAGTTCTATCGTTAATAAAGATCGTGAATTAACGTATAAAGATCGAGATATTTACTGAGTATAAATTAAAAATATCTAGAATTAAACTTAAGTATTTAGAACGTCTAGATTTCGTGACTAATACAACTTTTAAGATTACGAAGTATTGAATATTTCGTCATATATCTTTCACTTTAATATATACTCAAATCTAGAATTTTAGTACGATATCTCGATAATCGATCGTTCGCATTGACAATTTTCGAAATTTAATATCTGATAGTTTATAGCTAGATAGTTCTAACACACGAATTAGTTCTACTGAGATAATATTCATATCTAAGCTCTAATCAGTCTGAGTATGTGACTTCTTTAGACTAAGCTCGAATTCGTTAAATTTCTTCATCGTGACTGAAATACGAAAAGACTTTATCAATTCCTATCAAGAAACTTAAGAATCTCGTATATCTTTCTACTTTGGTAGCAGCAACATCTATATTATAGAATAAGACTGACGTAGACTGAGAAGAATTACCCAAAGTTTACTGAAAACATTGCTGTGATTGAGATTGAAATTGTATAAATTGAAACGACAAACTCTGGAAGAATATTGTGATAGATATCTGAGAAATCGATTACACGAACGTAGATTGAAGCTATGTCTAATCTAACTGAGGTGATTGAGATTATGCTTGTACTTGAGATTGTGATTAAGCTTAAGTTTAGAATTACGTCTGAATTTCGACTTGAGTACGAGATTTTAATCGCTTCTTAGATATTCGAGTATATAGACGCTTAAATTTTTTATATACAGTAGGAGATCAAGTCGCGAGATTTATTCATATTATATCTATCTTCGTGTTTATAAAAATCTGACGAATAAATATAAGAGAGTTATATTACGTTTCATTGAACATTTCAATCAACGACTGAGATTTCGTTTTCTTTTCGACACGCTTTTTATCTTTTCGCTTAGAACGATTCTCTTCTTTCTCTCTCGAAATAGTTTAAGTAGAAGATTTCGAAGATTATCAAGATATATTTGATACTACTTAAATAGACTACTATACAAATATGAATTTGTCAAGGAAATAGAACTAAATGTCATATATTCATATGTGGTGAAAAGATTATTAATTAATCTATATGTCTATAGGCCAGATATGTGCGGAGATAGCCGCGCTAAGCCTATTCGGGCGATAGTCTCTGAGAAGGCCTTGACGTATCGTGATAACATACCCACAAAAAGGAAAAAAGGTTACGTCCTCGTAACTATAATCCCTGAACAGCCATATTAACTATACGCCGTTTATATGCTTTATACATCTATTCTTAATCTATAGTCATTATATCCTCCGCATTACGAATATAGTCGAGCAGAGAGACGAGTCGATAAGCGATAGAAGTATACTAAAAAGCGAGATTTAGAGCATATTGAATTCGAACGATGCTAAGACAGAGAGTAGACTCTCTACAAAGTTGCTTAACGCTCTAAACCGAATTGTAAAGAGCAGACTTTGGCTGTCAGATATGCTGACGATGCAGAAAATGAGCTTCGCAGTGCTCTTCATATTATCCTCCGCAATTATCTATAAAAGTGTCTTATTCTTCTATTCCAGCTCTTACGTTATCGACTATAACATCGAGACTAACTATTTGCACTGTGACAATAAATCAAAATACGATTTGAGTGCCTCGCGAAGCGTATGCTGAATCAGCTGTGTGAGGAAGACAGTTTGCTCTGCTGAGAAGTCGGAAAGAATTTGACTGATGAAAGATATAATGTGATATCAAATGAAATAATGTCAAATAGCCTAATGAAAGAATTAATAATAAACTGTTTTGATAGGCTTGAAAATGACCTAATTATCTAATTGCGTAGGCTGATATCTAGCTGCGTAGCGGAGCGCGGAAACTGACTATTGATATATTAAATGCTACTAATTAAGCAATGAAATAGACGATATAAAAGGATCTAAATTAGATGTTGCTATCATTTGTCAAGGAAATAGAACCGAATGTCATATATTCATGTGTGGTGAAAAGATTATTGATTAATCTATGTGCCTGCAGGGAAGATATATGCGGAGATAGCTGCGCTAAGCCTATTCGGGCGATAGCCTCTGAGGAGGCCTTGGCGTACCGTGACAGAATTGCTGAGAAGGATCTTAATTCATATCAGTCTGAGATTGCATTAAAGGTAACTAATATTGATATGATTGAAGTGTAGACTATTGCGATGCTTATGTAATAGCTGATGCTTAGGGCGATACTTGTGTAAATATCGAGATAGATTGATTTCTAGACTTAGATTGCTTTTCGCGACGGCGTTGAAAAGCTTGCTGAAAAGATTCAGGCTCGTTTATCTGGACACGCTTATTCGAATTCGAATTTTCTTCGAGAAATACTTCTGCTTGAATAATATTGATATTAGCGAAATGAAAACGATTAAAAAGATCGATTACTTCAAATTGTATCGAGTTTGCTCGAAGTATAATATAAGAGTCTATGAAAGAAGTCGAAGAAGTAACTTAACTTAAAGAAGTTAAAAAAACTGTAAAGACTGAAAAAGATTTTAAAAACTTAGTTTTATAAGACTTAATAACTTCGTTATACTCATTAAATTTAATAGACACGAAGTTTGTCTGAGAATTGTTATTAAAGATTATTATACGTAGATAAGACTGCTCTTAAATAGATAAAGGAGATTCATCACAATTTCTAGTACTATAACTCTTGATTTTATATCTCACGTAGAGAAGTTCGTTTTTATTATAGAATCAATTTAGAGTATTATTTATTTATAAATTCTTGAATACGATGCGATCGAATATCTTCTTGAAAATAGACTATTAAAACTTAAATCTACTGCTCGTACTAGGATTTACGTTTCGATTCGTATTTTCACGATTTTGATTTTACGTAAGAATAAGAGGAGAAGAAATCTAATTTATATCGATATAAGACTGCTGTGACGTCGATGCTTGTTGACGATATTTTTGAGACTGTGTCGAAGCTTGCTGAGAAGCTTTTAATATAAGCTAAAGTGAATTCGTATGGTAAGTTTATCGATATTAAGAATATTGAGATTTATTTCGAGATTCTTTGATAGTATAATAAGAGACTAGAAGAGAAGTTATCTAATACTGAGATAGATTCTTCTTTACGAGAGATTTGTAGAATTGAAATTCGTAAGTCTTTATCTTTTCGTTAAGAAGTTTTCGAACTTTTAGATTAATTTTATAAATTTCTTCGATTAAGATATAGAGTTTAAGTAGAGATTGATTAGAATAAGTTATAGCACGAGTGATCTTTTTACGTAGCTTAGAATTATTCAAATCTCGATTAAAAGCACGAAACACAGTGTCTAGAAAAGTCGACTTTATCTTCGTAAGTGCTGATAAGATAAATATAGAAGCTAATCGATCTCGAACTCTTATTTTCTTCAATAAAGCATAGATTCGCTTGTAATAGAATGATAAGAATTCTTCTAATTTTTAATATAGCTCGATAAGCTCAATTTTAAATAAAATAGATAAGATCTTTATCTTTTAAAAAGAAAAGCTCTTACAGAGAAGCACTTTGAAGTCTTTTATAGTGATTTAAGTAGAATTAATCTTTACTTCAATGAGAAGACGACGTATATCAAGATCTCGCTTCGCTTATTTGACGATATTCTCGATTAGTAACATATTAAGATAATTGAGATACTTCTTAAAAGAGTAGAGTTTATTATCGTTTTGAAGATTCTTTATTTTATAATCAAATTTGCTTAATTATCTTTCGACTGAGTCTTTAAAGTTCTCGAGAATTTGTTATATAGATCAAAAAATGAACGTGTAGATATAATTGCTGGGGTAAACGGGGTAGTACTGAGATTCGTAGAAAGTTAAGCTTCGGTGTAGAATTGAAAAGTAAGTTTAGACTCGTCTGACAACGACGTACTTTCGTGATATAACTTCGAGCGTTGATTAGAAACAGAATTGTGTAGATCTCGCGAGAAGTTAAAATAGTCGAGAGTATAGTGATATGCTAATTCTTTGAGCAAGCTTCTTGTTAATTCGCTTGATAAGATTAATGCTATAATAGCGACGATAAGATAAAGAACTTGAAAAGCGTCGATAAAGGAGTTAAGCTTAGAAAGAGGATAGAAGTAGAATTTAGAAGAAATTAAGTACTTGCGACGAAAGCTGCGTTTTTCTGAGAAAGTTGTTTCTTTGATAAAGAATTTAGTGAGAAAGTGAATAAAAAGCTGGGAAAGAATAACGTCAAGAAAATTCTACAACGAGTTCTTAAGACTTCTCGATGGTAGATCTAATAATATAGAAAGACGAAAGTATAAGAAGAAATGGCTAGTCGTCGTTAATAGATGTTAGGTTTGCTTTGATAAAATATCTGAAGAGACTGAAATAGCTGGCAAAGACGTAGAAAACGACTGATAATGATTGAAAGGTTAATAGTAACGATAAGACAGAAGAGAATAATCGATTTAAGGTCATTAGATTCCGAGAATAAGCACCAGTGGAAATAGTATAATTCTTGATGAATAGAAAGGATAATTATCTATAAAGGAGGAAAAACCCTGCAGAAGGATATCTCCTCTTACTGACTAAGACTATATGCTAAGCTAAACTCGATGTCACTATTCAACTTGTATCCTAAAGTGCACTTTCGAAGTACACACGAGTAAATCGCTTTTGGCTACGAGATTAACTTTATCTGAAAACATTTTCATTCAATGAGAAGGACTAGACTGGAATATTCGATTATTCTTTTACCTCAGTAAAAGGATCGCTAGTTCTGTCACTGAATGTTCGAGATCTTTTCACCTAAACATTCTAATCCTGAATTCATTCTGCCCCTTTTCAGTTATTCACTTTAACACATGAATTGTTATTATCAAGCTCGCATCTAAAAAATCTTACCTTTCATCCTCAAAACACTCGTTGATACTCTTTTGATGTGATAGCATGTCATGGTGCAGCCTCGTCTCGTGCTGATCTCGCCTAGTCTCGTTTAACCTTTACATCATCCGCGCATATCGGGTATATGGGAAATGAAGATGTGGGTTAAAGGACCGTGCACCAGCTTCTATTTAGATAGCAGCTGGCCCTGCCCCAGCTTGATTCCTTGTCTTTCGTCTTGGCCTTTCACCTACGTATAATATAGCCTAGTAATAATGCACATTCTTCGCCAATACCTCGTTCCTTGACATAGCAGAAGAGAGTTATTCGAATACTAGAAATACGTTAAGTATCTTAGCGGAAGGCTATAAGTCTAAAAGTACGATATAAAGGCGATTACTTTCAAATAACGGTATTAGAACGATTTTAGAGTTTCAGAACCATATTACGATTATTCTAATAATACGATTTTTGAAGTTTACTACAAAAACTTTTTTATGATATTAAATTAGTATTTTAGATATACGTATTAGTATAAAGAACTATTGTTATTGAGTATATCATCTCTGTTAAACCACGTACTCGAATGTATTAGATACTTAGAAACATTAATTCTATTGTAAATATGACTACAAAATCAAGTAATTTAGACGATTTTCTCGCGAGGGTGATATTTCTCAATATATACT
Organism: Evernia prunastri; assembly: GCA_003184365.1. Classification (NCBI taxonomy): domain Eukaryota; kingdom Fungi; phylum Ascomycota; class Lecanoromycetes; order Lecanorales; family Parmeliaceae; genus Evernia; species Evernia prunastri. Next base: position 205,861 of record NKYR01000061.1, read on the forward strand.
TTCACTGTGATGGAAAAGTATTCGATAATCGCCGACGGAATCGTCACAAATTTGCCGAGATTTTTTCGGATATCAACAACGCGACTTTTTTCTTGCCTCAGTCGTTAGACGCTTCTTTCACACCGAAGCTATTTCTTTCGAGTTAAGATTCTACTCAATCGAATATAGAGCGAATTATTTTCGAGCTCGAGTTGAGTGACGTCTGAGCTCAAAACCTCGTATTATTGAAGGTTTAAAACGTCGCGAAAATATCAAAATTGCACTTTATTCAGCTGATGCTCAATGCGATCACGAAATTTGATAAATTTTAGATGTTATATATATTTTTATATAGACTAAGTGTTATCTAAATCACATTCGAGATATATCTTAAAATTTCATCGATGAGAATATCGTATCGCATTTATTCACATATTTTGCACTCGTAAATTCTTTTTTCAAGCGATAACGACGACGACATATCTTAACCCGATCTTTAAAAAATAACACGCGTCGATATATTTCTAATATTATATTATCTTTCGAGTTCGTTTAGATTTCTAGTCAAAGACTGTTAATAATATTCTGCAGACGAATTTAAAAATCAAAAGTTTTCGTTATTTTAAACTCCCTTTAAGCACGACGTCGATATTCTTCTTCGAACTTTAAAAACTCACGTTCGAAGATTCTAACTACTATAACTCCGTCTTCGAGTATAAAAAAGAGTAGATTCTCAGTCTTTTTTTTTTGAAGATAAGAGAGCGCAGTATAATAGTTGTTCTTGACGTAATATTAATAATTTTTAACATTCAAAATAATTAAAATAACGCGATATTTATATTACGACGAGAACTTAATCTTTTTTTTAAAGAAAGCGCGAAGAATAGTTAACTAGATAATTCTTTAAATATATTATATATATATATATAATAAGAAAATTTCACTTATCGTGATCGATTGTATCAAATTTTCAAGAAATAATTATTTCTAATAATAGCTGATAGACTCTAGATAAGAAAATAATTGTATATAATCGCGATTACGGCGCTATATAAAAAATATTATAAAGACTTTATCTAAATATTTTTAAATACACGTAATTATCTATAATATTCAGTTTTGAACTAAGACGTGTCTTATTCTTCTAATAACTAAATGTCAAATTTTACTTAAAGAGATATGTCAGGGACTACAAGTAGGACTGAATAGCATTTGAATGTAGTGTGAATAGAATTCTAGCTATGAGGTTCTAAGTACAAATGCATGCTTGTAGAAATATGAGGCCATGGCTCAGCGCGCTAGTGTAGGGCTGAGCTGTAGGGCTGGCCTTGCTCGCTATGGGCCAGCCTTGTCAGTGATGATGGGCCACTATGCCTGCTGTGGGGCTGAGTCTATGACAAGATAAGAGAGAGTAAAATTAAACACGTCTAAGAATTAAGATAACTTTTTTCTATACTTTCTCATTATTTCATCAATCTTTGCTTAATATATTTTAAGTTACTATCTTATCTAATTCTAATAGAATCGAACTAGATAAGACTCTAAAAAAGTAGAAACGAGAGGCTCGAGTTAAAGTAAAAAAGAATAAACTCGAGAAACGTAATATTCTTCTTTAGAATATATCTGCACTATCAGACTATAAATCAATGACAATTAAGTATCGCGCGGCTGTTAGTCATATATCTACTAATATATTCTTCACTTCATATGCGATTTTTAGTCTCATATAAATTAGTACTATCTGAGATATACTTTATACTTTATACGAATTTATATATCGCTGAGCAGAGTTTCTCAAAAGATCTCTGAGAATCAATCGAAATAGCGGAGCTTAAAATCTTCATCGCTATTACGATCTATATAAATATCTATTACTTTTTAATCATTTATAACTACTAAAGAATCGATAATATTACTTTAATCTCTGAGATCTTGCGAGAAAAGATATCTCGAAATCGTTATATTCTTCTGCGAAAATTTCTTCATTGCTCGAATTTCGCTGTAAAAAACTCTTTTATTATTAAAATAAATAGATATAAACAGTTTATATAATATGAAAAGTTAATATTATTCGCTAATGAGATATAAAGCAATTGAAGAAAGCTACGTATCTCGAGTTTTTATTACGCGATTGATGAATATATAATTAAAGAGACGAGACGCACTTATTATTTGATATGATCTTGTCAAGAACTTTTAGAAAGCCTCTTATAGAGAACTATTATCTATCTAAAAAAGCACGAAAGAGTCTGGATCTTGCTTGTACTAGTGTCTTCGATCTTCTCTACTAAATAGCTTTCTACAGATAGAACAATATATTCTTTTATCATATTATAAATTCGATTATAATATTATAATAGTAATATCTAAGTTATTTATAAGCATTATGCTATACTTATAAGAAGATTTAGCGATTTATCAATATTAATATTAATATCAATTCTATCAGCGAAGACTTCTTCACTAAACGTCTACTATTTTATATTAATCTCTACGTTATCAGCGAAAGTCTATAGTAACGATAATTATCTCAAGTAGTAGTAGTGTTACGATTACTTCTGCTACTATCGTATCTTCAGCTTATATATCATCGAATAATCTTATCCAAATTTTCTATTAGCTTCGAGCATTCGTTGAAATCATTAATAGAGTTTAAGAGATTTCTCGAGCAACGATAATTATCGCTCTTTATATTATTACTATACAGTCTTATCTAAAGTCGATCGTTATTAAAGTCATTATCGAAAAATTCTCTTCTTTTTCGACTTACTAACAAACGAATCTTAATTTACTACGACGCTCTATTAAAATCTTCGACGATCGTATTATAAAATTTAAGACTATTTTAGTCGTTCAACTTTTCTTTAGACGCTATAAATCTTGTTCTACTGATAATATTTGTATATATTCGAAATTTATTTCTTTCGTCACGAAGTTATTTATTAGATACATCTCTGCTAACGTAGCTGACGAAGTTATTTATAATCAATTAATTAAATCTAAGTTATTCGCTATTATAACTTAAGAATTTATCAAAGCATAGCTCGCTGAGCTACGTATAATAATGAAGTAGTTTCGAGCATAATTAAAATCTTTCGAATTATCAGAAACTTTAGACTCGTTAGAGAAATCAAAATTTGCTGATAATGACAATATCGATCGATTTAATTCAGACGACGTTGATTATTTTGATTCGTTCTACGAGAATAAGTCTATTAACATCGTCTTCGTTATCGAACATTTTAATAAAAGCACTTTTTTTCGAAATATTCATATTTTTTTAAACAAAGTAAAGAATATAGCTCATATTAAGAATAGTATATTATTACGATAAAATCTTTAGATCTGTCTAAAAGAGTTCGTTTTTACTTGATTTATCACTAAGATCTTTGAGAATAAAAAACGACTAATTATCTACGATATAAACGAATAATATCGTCTATTGCTCGCTCGCTGAAAGTAATCTCGTTTTCAAGAAATAACAGTTTTACTACGAAAGAAGTATATCTTCTGTTATACTTCATATTATCGAAAATCACGTAAATATACTTAAATTATTATAAAAGCTACTCAAAATATCGATATGAAAATTATCAAAGATTATATTCTGCTAATCTAAAATAAGCTTGATACGAAATTTCAGTGAAATATTTTAGAGTCAGACGCTATTACTAATTATAATCGATTTCTCGAATATCTAAATAAGCGTAAGTATCAATAATAAGAATATATCGATCGATATCTGCGATAGACTTTATATCTTTAATAATTGAATAATAACAGAAGAGATTAGATCGTGAATATTAATCTCGGCAGTCTTAATATAATATTTATTAAAATAATTAATAGTAGCAGTAGCGATCGTGAAAGTCTTTTATAGTCGAGAGCTATTCGTAACGCTTTTAAATCTATCAAAAATATTGGAATAATTAATAAGAATATTAAGATAATTAGCAAAAATATCAAAGTAATTAACGTTTTTAGATATTATTAAAACAATCAAAAAAACGCTTATATTTCGTTATTTGCTTCGTCAATAAAACTACAAATCACGATATCTTTCGAAAATACGTTAAATTCGAGATCGTCTAATCGTTAGTCGTATCGATAACTCTTTCGATTAAGCTTCAATAACTTTCAAAATTATTTAAATAGATTTTTATTATAATCTCAGCGAATCTATCAAGCAGCGATCGAAAAGAAGTTCGAGAACGATATTTATATCGATTACTTCTCAGATTAATTTAAGAAATTTCAGTTATCTATCGAAGACTTCGATAGCTACGAAGTCTTTAATAGCTATAAAAATCACGAAGATTAAGCTTCGAAAGATAATAACTACGTAAAGAACTATTTCACGAAATTTATTACTATCGTCGACTATTAATGTTAAGGAACGATGGACTTTTGGTGGGAGTTGACTGCTTGGTTGAATATGAAGGCTACTGAGTGCTAGATATCCTTCTCCGGAGCAACGTTATTCCACTCCGAGGCTTGGGCTGGAGAACACATGCCAGATCCATAACAATTAATGCAAATACTATTAATATAAAACTATCTCTCGCAATAAACTATTGAATTATCTTCGCGTAAAATATTAAAAGTATTCAAAGCCTTTCGCAGCTATCGCTATAAATTTTTTAATATCTAAGATAATCTTAAAGTCTCTTATTATTCTCTCAATGTTAGAGTTCGTATTAGATATCGACTTCGTCTTTCGCAACTATTATTATATTCTTATTTATACTAATTAATAATCAATCGAAAAAAAGAGAGAGATCTATATTGACTTCGAATATATTATAATTATAACTAATCGTATCTTTATTTCAACTACGATCGAGATTAAGAAAATAACTACTAAGATATCTATTCGCGAACTAAAATTTAAAATTTATTACTTCAATGAACTTACAGTGCTTACTTTCTATATAAAAGAGATACTATTAAATAATACTCGAGCTTTCGCTCAAATCATCAAAAAAATTTATATCGTCGATAATCTCAAGATCGAAATGCTTATCGAAATAGATATTTTTATATCTAAGCGAATAATTATTAACTTCGCAATTTAGATTATTAGCATAAATAATTGTCGAGATATAATCGTATTTATAAACTCTCGAGCTCGATTAGAGTTTATTAAGCGACTCGTGAAATTATTAACACAAATAATTCTATTATCTCGTATTATTATATTCGTATCTATAATCTACGTCGACGAATTATTAACGAATCGAGATCTGCTCTTCGAGTTAGACTATACTCTATCTTTCGATTATACGAACGATTATATAATAAATATCTCGCTTTAAACTATTCAGATAAAGAACGATATCGATTTATTTATCGTTATTTATCGTAAGACGCGTCTAGATATGCTCGAAGAATACAAGTAGAATAAAAAAAAAATTGAAGCTTATCACAGCGATTTAATTACAATAGACTTCAAAAATTGGAAAATCAAATTAATAAAGAATATCGTTATCGTTACTACTACTATAATAGCAGTCGTAATAATATTTTATCTTCAAATCGATCTGAAGAAGTCTTCGACAGCGCTCGTAATTTCAAGCATCGATAACTTAATTATTATTATCGATTTATTCTTAAAGTATATCATATTAAATAATATCATCGTTTATAAAAAGTCTGATATAGTCGAATCTTTAACTAGATTGCTTAACGAATATTAAAACTCATTCGTAAATCAAGATTAAATAGTAGATATTTCGAAAGTCGAATAAATGTTAATCTCGCTAAAGCTCGAAATTATCTTTAAGTCGATTAAGATATATTCAATAGAACAGAAGAATAGAAAAGTTATTAACGTCAAGTTTGACAAATTATATAAGCAAGAAAAAATAATACAATTAATATAATCTACGTCTTATAATTATTCAATTTTCGTAATTTAAAAGAATATTATTATTAATCGCAAAGATCGCGTTCTTATAGATATTCGCGAATTCAATAAAATTTCGTTAACTAATTTATATCTTCTATTATTATAATCGAAAATAATATTGCTATTACTTAATTACTTATACTTATTACTTATAGATATCATGAAATATCCCTATTCAGACGGGAGGTTTCGTCGATGATATTCACCTGCTGGCATACAGCGGGAGCACAGAAGACAACTGTAGAGTGCTACACAAGGCTCACGACATCTGCCTCGAGTGGGCCAAGACACACGGCGCAACGTTCGCCCCTAAGAAATACGAGCTGGTACACCTAACAAGGAGCCCAAAGAGGTTCAATATGGAAGCATCCTTGGACTTCAACGAAGTCAAGATAGACCCTAGCCCAAGCATCAGGGTACTGGGCTTGCACGTGGATACTAAACTTCGGTGGGGACCACACATCGCTCAGCTAACGGCCCGAGCCGTAGGACAGAAACGGGCCCTAGAATGCCTAGCAGGCTCGACGTGGGGAGCGACATTCGCCAAGTGCCGCACGGTGTATAGTATGGTNAACAGCTTCGAGTTGGCCAGCGAACAACTCCAACGGTCAAGACTACCCCTCGGGGTAGAGGAGACCATTAAGCCCAAAAAGGGCGCACGAAGAAGCGATCGTACCCGCCTCTAGAGGCGGGGGCGATCAGAGATACAAAAGTCAGAGAATAGAAGAGTCGGCGCAAAGAAGTAGAGAGATGTGCGGTGGTGTAATAGGGCTCCTAAGGAGCACAGCAGAAGGGAGAGCGTACTGTTTAGTTGAAGTTTTTGTCCAGAGGTTCGCCCTCAGGTTTCTTCAACGCCCAGCCGTAAAGCTGGTTCAGCGTTAATGTTACCCTCATTAGCTTACATCAAGTAGCTAGCATAGGCGTATAAAACAATCAATCAATCAATCATGAAATAATTTTATTAATTCTTAGTAGTTCGAAAAAATAAATATAATTTATAATAATTAATTATAGAGATTAAAAGAAGTCGATCGTTACTCTTATAAACTAGAAAAACTCACTCTTATACGTTTAAAGACAAGTCGATACTATACTAAGATCACTCAAAGACTTTATCAAAGTCTTTATCGATAATATCATTATCTACTCTCGAATTTTATCAGAGCATCTTAATTATTTATAATAAATCTTCGAGCTTTTTCGTAGCAAGCGAGTTAGTCTTTTATCTATTAAGTCTTTTATTAACTATTTCTCGATTATCTTGCTTAAAAAACGTATCGATAATCTAGATATATTTATATCTCAAAAAAAGATTTAAATTATCATCAATCTTTAATTTTCAGAAATCTTACGAAACCTCGAAATCTTTTTAAGTCTTATCGAATAACTTTAATTATCAATCTTTCGCTATATTTAATTAATTAACTTATTATAAATATAAATGATCTTGCTTACAAAAGACTTAGCAGCAGATAACAAGAAATTAGTTCGAAAGCGTTCTATTATTAAATTAGACTATAACTCTATTAAGATAAAAGTGAAAGTCTTTCGCAATCTTCAAAAGACTTTTATTAGTCTTATCTTCTTAACTTATTTCGATATTACGAGATTATTATTTATAAATCTAGTGTCAGGGACTGGAGTGTAGCTGAATGCATTGATTCCGGTATGAACGGAATAATAGCTATGAAGGTCTAATGATGGCAGAAGGCCGATATTTGTGGGCATGGCCAAGCCGCGCTAGGCCCGATTCGGCCAGGTAGAAGAGTCATGGTGTTGTGAGCTAGAACCATGACATCTAGATATCTTCAAAGTTTTCGAATTTATAGCTTTAATTTATTATTATAAGCAGAATTACATTTCGAAAGATCTTATTAGAATCGATATAAATATAAGATCTATGTAGATGTATTGACTAAGATAACTAGCTAAAGAGCAAATATTTATATAACAAGAGACTGATATGTAGAAGAAGATCTTTGTTAAGACTCGCTAAGCTCTATAAGTTAAAGAAAAAAGAAAGATGCTGAAAGATCCTAATAGAAATCAGAATACGATCGTAACACTATTTCTTTTCTCAATAAAACATATTTTTATGACTATAATATGAAAACGCTCCGAAAACCTAAATCTAACGATATTCGAAAGTGTGGTTATTAAATAACAGCTGTTAGTGTCTGAGATGAAATGATACTATTATTGCAGTCGAAAAAAGTAGCGAAGAATACTTCGACGAATAAAGATCTCTGATTCATCGAAATTAACGAGCCGATTCCGAGTCGTATCGAATCGAGTCTTATTATCAATATTATTTTATATCGCTGCGATCCTGAGAAAGAAAAGAATAATAGAATAAAATTTTGATGATATCTGCTGAAGAGTCTTCGATTGATAGCATATAGTTTTCAAAATTTTGATAGAACTTCCGCGAAGATTTCACGATAGAGTTTTTTTTTGATACGCGTAGCTATATTGTAGAGCTCTATAACTACACTCTCTATATACTACGCATTAGACGACTAAACTTATCAAAAACATATCGTTATACGATTGACTAACAGATCGTAGCACGCGAGACTAATTCAGAAGAGTAATAATAAGATAAAGTAAGATAAAGTGAGATGAATATATTATAAAGTCTTAATTCAAGCTATTATCAGTCTATATTATTTTATAAACGCTTGATGTAGAAAGAAAGAAGATAGATTATAGCGTGATTAATGAGCTAAGATAGTGTCGACGAAAGATACGAGAGATAAAAGAAATAAGTTAAAATAATTAGTGAGCATTAAAAGAACTCAAAAAATCGTATATTCGATAATTAACCGAATTGTATACTAATCGTTAGCGCGATTCTCTCAGCGAGAACTATTAGAATAGCGTTTATAAAAGTCGTCTATTATATTCTACGCGTTCTCAAATTCGTCTAAGTTAGCATCATATTATTCAAGATTCTCGTCGAAGTTTATTTATTTAACTCGAAACTTTAAACGATCTTAAAACGTTTTAGACGCGAAAATATTCTCTATCTCTTATTTCTCGATTTTATCGACGATAATTATAGACGATTTAAAATTCGTCTGATCGAACAAAGAATCAGTGATCGCGAGAGTGAAAAGCTTCAGATGAAAAACGTCGTATATCTTTATAATGTTAAGTAGTTTCAATCTATAGGAGAAGCTCACTAAAGATTTAATTAAAAATAAATCAAATCGCTTGCTGTTAAGCTTCTTATATAATCGATTAATAATAATATTTTTACTGCTGAGAAAAACTAGATTATTCTTCTTAAATATAATATCGCGTCGATAATAATTAATTTAAATAATTATTGCTGCTTAAGTATTCTCGATATTTTAATAAATAAAATCAAGCACTAGTTATATATGCTCGATGATATCTTTTATCTTAATCGCGTTTAAACGTTTTCGCGTCGTTTTATATAAAGTAATATTAGAGCTAAAGGTTATACGAGAATTAAATCCTTTATTTATATAAAACGAAGTCACGTCTATAGAGACTGAAACATCGTCATTATCAGCGAACTTCGTTATTAACAACTATCTAACTCAGTTATTCTACATATAATTATAGTAAGTGCGTAGATATCGTTTCAAATCCTAATTAGCGCGTTTCGTCTACTCATTAATCTCGAAATAAAAAATCATTAATAGCTTAACCTCGATATCGAGTCGCTTACAGAAAGTCTTTCATATCGTAAATATAAATTATAATCCTCGATTAGATATTATTGAGACTGAGAGATTATAAAGACGAAAGACTTCTTTGAGTAGTATTCACGCGGTTTCTTTTACGATAATATCTACTTCGTCTACTACACAGAAAACATAATATCTTTTCTTAATATAACGATTAATAAACGTATAAATTAGGTTATAATTATTCGAAAGCGATAATCTCGTAACGAAGTTTATGTTAATATTCTATCATCTTTTCTGTAATATAAACAGAGATTTTAAAAGTTTATTCAATCTATAACGAGACGCTCTGACTGTTTGATAAACGAATTAATTACGAATAAATATAGCGTCGTTAGTCTTTATATCTCTTTAGTAGTATTCTCGTTTTAATAACTCGTAGATACGCGCTACTCTAGAATATTCAAAAGCGAATTAATTATATATCTCGCGAATAAGTTCAAATAATATTTCTGGAGAATTTATAAGCGATCTTTATAAAAGAGAACGCTATTATATATTAAATAACGATTTAAGATAATTTCACGAAGTTTTATTATTTCTTCGACAATAACGTCACGAATTTCAAAGCACAAATCGTCAGCCTTATTTATTTCAACAATTCGATAAAAAATAAACTCTAAACTATTATAAATAAACAGATTCGTGTTATTCAGCTGCAGACGATTCGAGATAAGAATTATTTTATGCTAATATTGAAGTCTCTCGTCATTTGAAGTACTAAATTTAAATTTCGCTATACGAGTCAACGCGTTAGTCTTAACGTTCTAAGAGTCTAAACGATAGATAATTTTGATATTAAACTCTGATAGTATATTCCAATAACGAGTCTATCAACGACTCAAATCTCGTTTCTCAGCGAAATACATAAAATCCTTACAATCAGTGAAGATTTTGACAAATATTTCGATATATTCGAGCTTCGATCGTCAATATTTAAGATATCGAATAATCGTCAAAAAATTTTTATCATAGATTTAATAGTTATATTCGATAAAAGTTAAGTTCTTACTATAAAACGTTATAGAGTGAAAAACGTCGTTATTATTATATTAAAAAAGAACATCATCGTTGACGTAATTTAAAGAATTCGCTTTCAGTACGACTGATTTAGATCTATCGAAATAACGTAGAATCGAGACGATAATAACTGTCTTTTTAAGTGTTTGAAATATCTCTTAACAGACTGATAATTATTTAAACAAGACTTTTTTTCTCGTAAGACGAACGAATAACTTAATAATCTTTAAGAAGTCTTTAATAAATCGTCTATAAAAGTTATAAAAATTAATAAAGAACTAAGTTTCTTTAAGAGTGATAGTATATATAATTTAATCGATTATCGCTTATATCTTAGTGAGATTTATTCAAATATCTTCGATAAACACGAAAAGATCGAGAAATTTAATTTTCTATATCTCAAATTCGCACTTGAAAATATTCACTTATAAATTTACGTCACGTAACTTTTACAGAATTATACGAACGTGTCTGATATACTCTTTTCGCGTCTTGCTGTAGATTAGAATATTATCGAGATAAACCTAACAAAGTTCATTTAAATATTCGAAAAGAATATCGTTCATATATTATTAATATATAGTCGAGCCGTTTGTTAATTCGAAGAGAAGCACTCGATATTTGTAAACCTCTAAAGAAATAACGAAAGTGATGAAATCCTTATTATTTAAATTTATACGCAGCTTATTAAATACAGCAATAATATCAAGTCGTATAAAATATTTGCAGTTCTAAATACGTTTCAAAACTTTATTCATTAATGAAATAAGATAGCGATTACGTTTAATAATAATATTTAATCTTCGATAATCTACACAAAATCGAAGTTTTTTATTAAACTTTTTAGCGAAGAGTATAAAATAGACAAATAAAGCTTAACTAGATATAATAAAGCCTTTCTTCAAATTCTTATTCAAATACCTTTTTATCTATTTCAACTTATATACTAATAAAGAATAGATTCGACTGCGAGATAACTTCGCTCTAATCTTCTTATTCACGAGTTTCATTTTATAATTATAAAGACGATAAGATAATAGTTTATCAGTCTTGATTCTATTAAATACGTCGACGAAATCATAATACTCAGTCGTTAGCTTTTCTTTAACTTGCTCGAGAATAAAAATCTCAACCTCGTTAATCTAAATATTCAATATTAAGAGTGTTATTTTCAACGTTATAAGTAGATTATTTAAACTAAAAACTAAATTTAGACGAGAGAAATCGTCGCAGCATCGCTTAAACTTGATATCTAAATTATACGAGCAATGTTTATTGCGTAAATACGTCTTCGTTAAAAATAATATAAGCGTAATAAACGCATCTGAAATTATCGTCAATATAAATAGCTTACATTTCTTTTTGCGTGTAAGACTATAATATATCGAAACAACGATCTCACAAATATTTAAAGCGACGTTATTAACGTTCGAAGCATTATCGACGTTAAAAGAATCGTTTTTCACCGCTAACGAGAAAGAAGACGAGATAAAAAATAATAATATAACAAAGCGAGAATTTGCGATAAAAGTAGACAGAGACGCGAAATCACGTAAGTTAACAGTAGAGCTGAAAATTAACGTACGATTCGGCGAATCCTCGAATATAGCGTTTTCTGACGATTGAAGCGAATTTAAATTATTCGCATATGATAGAAAGATAAGATCTTCTAATAACGAGATTTTGTTATTATCATAACTATAGCGATCTAATACGAAGAGAATTTTATTCGTTAGCATATTCAGCAATATTTTATACTTATTTATTCAAGATTTATCTAATACAATATCGTAATTTTTTAATAAAGCGATAAGTATTACATAAGTATCTTTCTTATAAATCGTAACGCTTAAATTTGATAAAAAACAGTGAGTTATAAAATTCTTAAACAATTTATCGTTATAACCTTTTAGAAATTTTGATGTAATTAACAAAAGAGATTATAACTGCAATTTTTCGCAGATTCGTAAAATCAAAATCGCATTAATTACTATATAAACTTCAATGCAGTCGAAATTAATAAGAAAGTTATAAAACTACATAAATTTCTTCTAAGATAATAGAATAACTAATATTTTGAATAATCTGCGTGCTAAGCGATTATTTGAAATTTTCGCTAAACACACTTCTAAAGTATCTCTTATCGTGACTTTAAAAGAGATTATTCTTTTTTCAAATCGAAAGAGAAATTATAAGCATTATTATCTACTTTCTCTTTCTTCATTATAAGCTTATTAATTTTAATCTCGTAATAAATCTTTTTATTCGCGTTATTCTAATTCTTAAGAATACAATTCTTACGAAGATAATCGAATTTTCCACAATTATAGCATATAAAAAACTTAAGATCAAGATCTACTTTAATATCTGCTTTAATGATAATTATCTGAGTTTCGATAATCGATATAACGCGAGTAATACGTGACGTAGTAACAAATTTACGAACAGAGATAACCTTTGCAATAAAGACTTTGAAAATCACTTATTATTAATACTCAGCACGCTCAAAGTTATTCACCTCTCGTAAAAAATCCTTAACTTTCTTAACGTTAATAAAGTTATCAATACGACTCACAGTACGCCATACCTTCTAAAGTCTCTTACGAACTATACATTCCATGTCATAAAGTTTAATCGATTCGTTATACTCACAAATCTCGACCAAATAAACGAATTCAGCATAGAATTTCATAAACGATCTAATACCTTATTCGAGAACTCTATATTCGCGTATAACATTGCATTTTTTATTAAAATTCTAATAGATATCAACTAAGTCGTTTATAATTTCGCTATAAGAAATATAAAGATTAATACAATTACGAGTTCTTCTCGTTATTATTTATTTACTTATCTTATCATCAATACGTAAATATATATAAATAAGTTGAGACTTAGCAGTAGAAAGTTAGTTTATATTAACGTTCAATTTCTCTTTCATTTTAACGAATTAATTCTTTCATAAAAATCACCATTATTAATAAACACAGAAGAATCAAAAAGTTTAATGAATTTAACGATCTTCTGCTACTTTGACGACGAAGTCTTATCATCATCCGCGTCGCTCTTATTCTTTTAATTAATAATCATCTAATTCGCTTTCTTCTTACTTAATTGAATCTAAAATAAACGCATCTCATTATTTTTCTATTAAAGCTAAACGATTTCCTCCTCGAGACCTTCAATAATATTAACGATCTTGATTAAATTATTCTAAATCTTCTTATCATTAGTCATAGAGTTCTTATATCAATCGACGATCTCGAGAAACTAATCTCGTTAAAAGCGTAGATCATCAATATAAAGCATAACAGCTTTGAAATCCTTCTTGATCAGCGACTGAAGTTATTCTACGTTAATCACTAGATTTAAATCTTTCACTTAATACGTTTATTTAGCAACGCCGTCTACTGATTTGAAACGACGACGAGATCTCATTTCCTTATCGATCAGCTTGAGATACTCCGTACGATTAAAACCAATCATAATAATATTTAGAGAATACAATAACGTAGCGAATAATAAGAGTAATGCGTTAAATAAAATAGATTTTTTTTTATAATAATTGAAGAATTAATAAAATCCGATATTAAAGAATAAGAATAAGAAGATATAAAGAAAATAGGGCTGAAGAGATATCTAAGTACTTCATATAATGTAGTGCAAAATAGCCTGCGAAGGAGAAGATTCTTCATTATTCTCTTATTATTATTTACTATTCTTTTCTACAACAAAGAAATTCGCTTTATTCTCCGTTTGCAAAAAGAAAGTATTTATAATTCAATCGTTTATTATTCAAATATAAAGTCGTGAAGAACATAATAAAATAAAATAATATTCTTTCGAATAATCAGAACTTCGCAGAGAATCAGAGATATAATAAAAGACTTTTTACGAACAAATTTGACGGAAATAAAAGCCTTACGAAGAATATAATAAGATCAAAAGTTATTTAATGCTAACCTCGTAAAGAATCTAGATATGTCTAATAATATTCTATCGAACGATATAATAGAAATAAGCTCGAGTTGTTATTGTGAAGAAAATAATTCTATTTTTTATAATTGTTTTCTCTTTGAGATTGTAACGAAGTTTTTATATTCGCTAATCGTACGAATAATTTCTATATTTACTTTATACTCTAATACGATCACGAGTAATCTCAATACTTACTTTATCCCTCTGACTAATCACGAGTCGATCCTCTATTTCGATATAGACTCTTTGAAAATTTAATTATCTATTTGATAGACTAATTCAGAGAATCGAGTCTCATTCAGCTAAGACGTCTCGATTAATCTCTGTCTCGTCTGATAAGCTAATTTAGAAATACGATATCTTAATAATTCTATCTTAACTGCTATCGTAGCCGTCTTAAGTTTAATATCTTGACAAAGTTCCTATCTACGAATTATTTGAATTCGTTAACAGAATCGAATATAATAAGTAAGGTGAGCTAGTTGTAGTGTCAGCACCGATATAGATATAAGATCTATGTAGATGTATTGACTAAGATAACTAACTAAGAAGCGAATATCTATATGACAAGAGGCTGATATATAGAAGAAGGTCTCTGTCAAGGCTCGCTAAGCCCTATGGGCTAAACAAAGGAGGAAGGTGCTGGAAGGCTCTGGTAGGAACCAGGGTACGATCGTAACAGATCTCAGCAAACTCGCTCGTACGAATATTCAATCGATTCTATTCTTAAGTCGATATCTAAATACGACTAAGTATAACTACTAATCTATCGAATTAAAGATAGTTAATATAGTTTGAGTAGTAAAGAAGATTCGATATATAATTAAATTTAGCTTGAAGTCGTTCGTAATAATCTATATCGATTATTCGATCGCGATATTCATCTTTAAACAGACTACGCTTAATATTATCAACACTAACAAGCTAAATCTAAGACTTATTCGCGCATTTCAATATTTTTCGACGTTTAATCTCGAACTTCGTTATAAGTCGAAGAAATTCAATATCGTATCTAATACACTCTCGCGTCTGTCATAGCGTCTATCTTAGATTTTCGCTTTAGATCAATCTAAAAAAGCACTCGATGCTCTCTACGACAGTATCGACAATTAATCGAAATTTTCTATTCTAGCTATCGAAGAGATAGAAGTCTATTAAACTATATTTATCGAGATATCAAATAAGTTTAAGATACGACTGAAATAGACTTATCTCAAGAATCTATACTGAAAAAAGCTTCTAGAAATATTATCGTCAAAACTCGAGAAGTTATCGTCGAAGTCTTTTCGCAGACGCTGTCGATACTATTCAGCCAACTCTAAAGAAGTTCAAACGGGTTTTAGAAATCTTATTTGTGCTATAAGACGATTTTATTTATTACGTCGACGATAAAAATAGATAACATCTGTATATTTCGTCTGCAATAGAATAAAAAATGTTCGAGTAAACTTATAATTTGTCGAGTCACGAAGACTATCATAGATATCACGATCGACTATCGTATACTCTATTTATTTGATATCTCTTCAAGCGCTTACGAGTTTATATCGCGTATTATTTAAATTATTAACTTAATTAGATTAAGCGATACAAGTTATACAACTCGCTTATTTCGATCGCGATTTCTATTATTTCTTTTTATACGATAACAATAAACTTCGTAATTGCTTTATCTTCTATTAAGATTGAAATAAATTATCTACTAAATTTAACTTGCAAGTATATTAAAAGAATTCTAACGATACTCGAAAAGAAAACTTAAATCGTCTCTAAGTAAATCGAAGTTATACTTCGTGTATTAATAAAGTATGTTACGGACGTACCCTAGGTGTCAGGCACATAGGGAGTGTTTATGGCTATGTGTCTAGCAC